>PVKB01002393.1:255976-286979 GCA_004027205.1 Ctenodactylus gundi | reverse complement strand
GTTTGTTTGTTTGTTTGTTTGTTTTTCTTTTTGATACTCTTTTGAACCCAGATTCTCTCTTTGAGTTAATCTCTAGCCACTTTTATTGTAAAACTTGGCTTTGCCACCATGCCCAGCTTGTTTGTGTTGTTGAACCATTTGATTACATTGATGAATTCTTAATCTTATTTTAGTTATATTTGTTTAGTGACACTGGGGATCAAAGCCAGGGCCTTCTCACTGAGCTACATCCCCAGTCTCATTTATTTATTTAGTTAGTTTTTCAAGTTGCAAAGTTGAATGCTTTTATTTTAAAAACAAGGACTGAGGAGTGAAGCTTCTGCTAGCCAGAAGGGGGTCTCTAAAGGGGGTTGCCTTGATTTTTGATTTTTGAGACACAGTCTCCCTAAGTCTTTGTAAGTTGTCCAGGCTTGACTTGAACTTGTGATCCTCTTCTGCTTAACTTCCCAGAGAGCAGAAATTATAGGTTGATGCCACTGGGCTTGGCTACATTGGTGAAATTTTTAATTCGAGGGAAATAATTTGCACTTCTGTTGCTAAGTTTCCACAGTTTGAGCTAACAGTGGTGGTGCACACATGCAATCCTAGCACCCGAGAGGCTGAAGCAGGAGGATTGCCATGAGTTCAAGGGTAGCCTGGGCTTCATAGTTAATTCAGGGCTAGACTGGACTACAGAGTGTATCCTTGTCTAGTGGCCGGAGAGGGAGGGAAGGGGAGACATAGTTTGCAGTGAACCATAGATTGCCCAATAGTGACGGAAAATTCTTAGAATTAACCTGCCACTTACAAAGTGCTTCAGACTTAAGTATCCTTGCAAAATAACCATTGGTTCATTTCCAGCTAGCTTTATTTACTACGTTATTTGGCTGTGGGATACAGTATGACTTTAGCCAACTGCTTCACAAGATGTCATGCTTATGAGTTGACTAAAACTGGGTGACAGTGGTAGATGGAGCACAAGATCATCTGTTTAGGAAAAATATTAAATGGTAGTAAGAATAGTTAAATTTTTTTAATAGGAGAATTTAGAAAAGAATCATATTAACCAATCTATTGCAATTCCATAATCTGGCCATAAAGTTAATATAACAGGTATCAGAAACTTGGCATCTTGAACTCTTAAATCATTTGAGATTTGTTTTTATTTTTATTTTTTATATTTATTTATTTATTTATTTATTTTTGAGGCAGGGTCTTGCTCTTTGGTCCAGGCTGGTCCTGAATTCACTTCAGAGGCCAGGCCAGCCTTGGACTCATGGCAATCCTCCTGTGTCAGCCTCCTGAGTGCTGGGATTACTGGTGTGCACCACCACGCCCAGCTTATGTGGTGCTGGGGAATCGAACTCGGGTACTTAGCGCTTAGCTTAGCGCTTACTCAAGCGCTTTAACTGCTGAGCCATTCCTCCAGCCCCTCATTTGAGATTTGAAAGAGCTGATTCATAACATAGTTGTTCAAGGTAGGAGTGGAAACAGATTGACATTTATTTATTTATTTATTTATTTATTGAAGCGGGGGCTTGCTTTGGAGTCCAAGCTGGTCCTGAACTCACTGTGTATACCCAGGCTCTCCTAAAACTCATAACAGTCCTCCTGCCTCATCCTTTCAGGTGTTGAGACTGCAGGTGTGTGCCACTATGCCCATCTTATGTCGTGCTGGGGAGTTGAACCCAGGACTTTGTGCTAGATAAGCACTGTAACTGTAGAGCTATGCCCCCAGCTTCTGTTTGGCTGATTTTGTGTGCTGCTACTTGTCAATGAGAAGCCTCTGTCACTCAGTTCCAGAAGACTGGGGTTTCTGGAACACTTTCCATCCTGATGATGGAGGTTGAATCTAGCAAATGCTGAGTTACATCCTTAACCTCCATTTCCCCCTTTATTTGAAATGAAATCTTGTTATGTTGCCAAGCTGGTCTCACACTTTGTTACCCCCCTGCTTCAGCCACCCAAACAGTTAGGATTATAGGCATAGACCTTGCTAGAATAGCACCTCATTCGTCTGTGTCAGCAGATATGCCACTTAGTATCTGGTTGTGTCAACAACAGGGATAGTTCTCAAGTCTGTGATTTAATGAGTGCTTGTGAGAATCCTGTGATTTTATTTTCTAAAGATATAGTGCAAACCATATATATTATATAAAGAATTCATAATAATGTAGCCCAAATTCATTATGCAGATTTATAATAATGTGATCTCTGAATGTCCTTGGAATTTAGTTTCATATCATGACCTCTTTCTAGCTGTGCCTCTATATAAATGTGCTTGTCCTTTTCATTTCAACAGGGTTCTTCCCTGTAGTGAACTATAGACTCTGTGTTGGCATTTATTGCCTTGGCGGTAGTGTTTTGTTAGGTATGCAGTAGGATTATTTCATCCCAGTGATTTTTAAGATACAGAAGAGACTAGCTTGAAGTAGTCATCTTAATATGTACTCATTACAGGTAGTCCTCTAGCTTTAACTCTAGTTCTGTAATTTTTAAAGTTAAAGTAAAAATAAGAAACACTGTGCTTTCATTAAAGGAAAAAAATATGTTCATCAGATTCATTTTCCAGCATTTTTTCTTATCACCGTGTAATTTGGAAAAATTGTATCTTATAAAATTGATCAGTGAGTTCGATTGGTAGCAGGAGCAGAGAGCAGACCCCAGAGAGCCCTGAGCAGCCCAGTTGCTGCCGCCGGCCTGGAGGAGCCGCTGTTGAAGCCAGCCCCAGTCACCAGCAGCAAGGCCCCAGCAGCCACCCTCAGCGGTGCCAACACCAAGCCCAGCGCCACCGTGGGCAGCGGCTCAGGGGGCTGCGGCCCAGGCGGCTGAGCTTATGTTGGCAGTACCTACCAGCGGGGACAAGAAGGTCATCGCAAGAAAGGTGTTGGGAACAGTAAAATGGTTCATTTTAAGAAACGGGTATGGTTTCATCAACAGGAATGACACCGAGGAAGATGTATTTGTACATCAGCCTGCCCAAAAGAAGAATAACCCAACAAGTACCTTCACGGTGGAGGGGAAGGAGGGACTGTGGAGTTGGATGTTGTTGGAGGAGAAAAGGGTGTGGAGGCAGCAGATATTACTGGCCCGGTGGAATTCCATTTGAAGGCAGTAAATGTGCAGCAGATCATAACTGTTACAGATGCTGTCCACGTCGTAGCGGTCCTCCACGCAGTTACCAGCAGAATTACCTGAATAGTGAGAGTGGGGAAAAGAATGAGGGATTGGAGGGTGCTCCCCAGGCCGGGCCCAAAAGCCGGCCCTACCGCAGGCAGGGGAGGGTTCTCACCTTACTACAAGCGAAGACCCTCTGGGCGGCAACCACAGTATTCCAGCGCTCCTGGGCAGGGGGAAGTGATGAAGCGTGCTGACAGCCAGGGTGCAGGAGACCAAGGCGGACCAGTGAGACAGCATGTATCGAGGTCATAGACCACGATTCCGCAGCGCTGTCCTCCACGAGGACAGTCTGTAGAGGATGGCAGTGAAGAGGATAAAGAGAACCAAGGAGATGCGATCCAAGGTCAGCGGCCACCTCAGTGTCCATACCGTTGCGATTTCAGTTACCAGTGCAGACGCCCAGAACACCCTAAGCCCCAAGATGGCAAGGAGACAAACACGCTGATCTGCCAGTTGAGAATTCGTCTGCTCCCGAGGTCAAGCAGGGCGGGGTGAGCACATGCCCCATGTTTACCATCATATGGTTAACAAGAAAAAGTGCATATGAAATTCCAGCAATAAGTGATGAACAAAAGATTGGGGCTGAAGACCTTAAGTGCTTGCTTTCTCCCATTCACCACATAACCAGAACTATCTATTATCTATGCAGCATGAGGTTTTTATTATTTTTTACCTAAAGACATCTCCTTTTTTGGATAATTAATGACAAACGTGTTTTTTAAGGGGAAATAAAGGCCTGTTTTTTCTCAATACACCTTTAAAGATTTTTAAATTGTTTCATATCTGGCCAGTTGATATTTTTAAGAACTTCCTTTTTTATTTCTAATAAAAATTTACAACTTGATTTTTTCAGAAAAGTCAGTAAACTGCAAGCACCTGTTAATAAAGGTTGTAAATAATAAAAAAAATTGATTAGTAAATATTTAAGCATTTTTTCCTTGCATTTAATTTTGGCAGTATATGTTGGTAACAGATGTCAAAACTTATAAGAGATAATTTTTAGTTCTCTGTGTTGTTTGCTGCCAATTTGGGTGTTGATGCCAGATCTTCATTTACACATGACAATTGCTCATGCTTTGCTTACTTAAGCTACAGAGGGCAAGGCCACGTGACTATGTGTCCATGATTGCTTTCTGTGTTTGGCCCTCACAAAAGCTATCAGCAGCCCGGGGAGTAATTGGGAGTGATTAATGAGTCCCCTTGCTTTGAAGCTGTTTATCCAAATCAAGGAGTATAGAAGCTAACGCTTTTCTTGCCCGGCATAGCACCTGTAATCTCAACTAGGAAACTGAGGCGGGGGGACTGGATTGAGTTCAGGACCACGCTAGATTAAGACTATCTCAAAGAAACCCATTTCCTTTGGGAAAGAAGACAGTATTGGTTCCAGGCCTCTGCCAGCTGGCCTGGCTGCCTGGCTCATCTTAATGGTTTTTAAATGTAAAGTTTAGTAGAAGTAAGTATGTTCACATTGTTATGCAGTAGGTCTTCAGAATTTTATCTTGCAAAAGTGAAACTGCATACCAGTTAAATAGCTACGCCCCATTTTCTCTCTCAGTGGTGGATTGTTCAGCCTCCTGCTTTCCTGTTAACGTGCATTTGACTGAATGTCTCATATAAGTGAAATCATACAGCATTTGTTTGTGGCTGGTTTATTTCACTTATGCTAGTATCTTCAAAGTTTATCTTTTACAAAAGTGATCAGATTTACACTGTTTTTTTACCCATTTATTGATGGGCATTTGGATTGTTTCTACTATTTGGCTATTATGAATAATTCTGTTTTGAACATATCTGTACAGTGCTTTCTCTTTTTTTTTTTTAAGAAACACTGCTCAATTATGTTAGTGAGGAAAACATTGTACTAGTTTGAAATTTTGGCTGGCTGACCATCCGCTTTTCTCTGCTATCTAAGTGTTGTGATCCCATGTAAGTTAACAGTCTGTTGGGCTTTCTCATGTATGAATGGAAAACACATTGATAGCTTAGTGAAAGCAAGAGAAATAGTTTATATTAAAGCTTGTTTGAAAATTTTTTTAGTTTGTTGTTGGCAGTTTTTTGTGGTATACTCTAGGTCCTCACACATTAGGCAAGCTCTACATGAGTAATCTATTGACATGCCCAGCCTTATTTTGAAAAATTTAAAATGTAACACACATATAAAAAATGCTTAAATATTTACTAATCATTTTTTTATTTAACTTGCCTTTTCATTCAGGGACACTTTATCATTTGCTTTTAGGACTTCTGAGTATGGTGAGCTGTACCTGAAAACAGTCTAGACCATAATGAGCTGGATGTGATGGCACACACACCTGGGAGGCTGAGACAGGAAATTGCTGTATCTCAAGGCCAGCGTGGACTACAAAGCTAGATCCTAGCCTGTCTTCACCTCCCCCCCCCCCCAAAACATCAATCTCCATTATAATATTAAATGTTACCAACATCCCTCAACTATACACGCACAAATTTTGTTTTCAAAATAAATTTAAACCAAGCGTGGTGGAAAAGGATTGAGATTGGGGAATGTAGTTCATTTTGAAAGTCCTGTGTTCAATCACCAGGTCCAAAAAAATAAATAAAAGAAAGTTTAATGTTGAAAGGGAAAAGTGAGTTGATACAAGAGCAGTTCAGATTTTACTATATAAGTGACTTGCTGGTTAGTTTTTAAACTATTGAGACTAGTGAAAATGTCTAGGAAATAACTATTTTTAACTATTTTTAAAAAGCTAGTTAAAAAACAAGAAAGCGTACTTTTTTTTTTTTTTTTGAGACAGGGTCTCACCCTGTACCCCAGACTGGTCTTGAACTCACTGTGTAGTTCAGGTTAGCCTCGAACTGAAGGCATTCTTCTTGCTGAGCCTCCTGAGTGCTGGGATTATAGGTATGAGCCACTACCCAGAAGAAAATGCACCTTCTGAATGACAATCCGTGTGACTAATTCTTGGTTAGTCTGTGAATAATGGAAGAATGTGTGTCGTGTAAGTAGCAAGTGCCTGGGGTTCCTGTTAGTGAGGAGCCTTTCGAATTCTGTTGTTTTAGGCTCCCCTCATTACAAAATCCCAGTTACAGATACAGTTGTAAGAATTGTTTGATATGTGGTTACAGACAGCATCATTTGTCATATTAAAAGTTTATTTTTGTTTGTTTGGGAAGGTAGGTACTAGGGAACACCAGCTCAGAGTCTTACCCCCACATGGGTACTGCACCACTGAATTAGACCCTAGCCTCTATTTTTTAAAAAGTTATATCTTATTAATATAATTCAAAGGACCTTAAATGTTTGTCTTCTAGGCTCATCAACAGAGCAGACAAGCAGACCGTTTATTAGCTACAGGCAAATACGAAGAGGCTATTTCTTGTCACAAAAAGGCTGCAGGTGAGTATTCTTTATATGAAAAATTGATCGTGAAACTAAGGAGCAGTTTTAGTTTCTTTTCAAATAGAAATTTACAAGCAGGGTGTGGCCCGTGCCTGTAATCCCTGTATTTTGGGAAGCTGAGGCAGGAGAATTGCAAGTTCAAGCCAATTTGCACAATTTAAGGACTTAGACACTCAAAAAAATAGTCACAAGGGTAGTATTATATGTCGCCCTGTATATGCATCATGGATACTGCTGACCCACCAGAATATCAACTGTGATTATTTTTCAGGTGAGTGTGTTGGATTTTACAACTCCTTCTAATTCAATCTTCTTTTTAATTTATGGAGATGGCATAAATGTTATACTGGTAAATAATTATTGGACTCAGCTATGTTCCTAAAGATAAGCCAGTTATAAGATGCTGTGCTAGTTGAAATCTGGGTTTCTAGTAGTTGGGCATTTTGGGCTCTAAGTGTCACAACTAATTTGATTCTAACCTATTCATTTTCATTGAATTTGTTTGAGACAGGGTCTTGCTTGGTAGTGCATGCTGGTCCCGAACTCATGTGTTTCTGCTTTCTAAGATACTGACAAAATCCAAAAGCCTTTGCCATGCCACCAAAAATTATCGGAAGACTTTTCTAGTACTCTTCTTTAGTGTCTTTTTTGAGATAGGATCTTGCTGTGTTGTCTAGGCTGTTTTTTGGACTCACTGTGTAGCCCTGTCCTTGATTTTTCAACAATCCTTTTCAATCAGCCTCCTGAGGCATTACTGGCATTATAGGTATACCCCGCCACGCTTGGCTAATTTTTATGTGGTCCTGGGGAATTAAGCCCAGGGCATTGCACATCCTAGACAGGTGCTTTAACCACTGAGTTACACCTCAACCCCTTTAGTGTCCTTTCTGAATATTTCATTTTTACATGTGTGCTTGTAGTGACATTGCTTATGATAGTTTTCATTTAGATATAAAGTTCAGAATTGTTGGGTTTTGAGAGTAGAGATGTCACACAACATACACAAACACAGCAGCAAAAATTTTTTTGAGGCACTGGGGGTTGAGCTCAAATCCTTTAGACTAGGCTTCATCTCCAACCCTTTTTATTTTTTATTAAAGACAAAGTCTTGCCAAGTTGCCAAGTTACCTGTGCTGTGGTCATGAGACAGGGTCTTGCCAGATTCCCCTGGCTGGACTCAATTTGCAATCCTCCTTCCTCAGTCTCTCCCATAGTATTCAAATTACAGGCCTGTGCCACTGTGCCTGGCTTCCTGCACCTTTAAAAACTTTATTTTGTGGGGCTAAAGGAATAGCATAGCAGTTAAAGTGCTTAGCAACCACAAGTCACTGAGTTCAGTTCCCCAGCACCACATAAGACAGGTGTGGTGGCACATGCCTCTAATCTAAGCACTCAGGGGGCTGAGATAGAAGGATTGCTTCGAGTTTGAGGTCAGCCTGGGCTACAGTGAGTTCAGGACCAGTGTGAATGACAGAGCAAGACCCTGTCTCAAAACAGAAAAACAGTTTGCTTTGAGGGCTGGAAGAATAGCTCAGTGATCACGTTAGTGTTTGCCTATTAAGTACAAGTCCCTGAGTTCGATTCCCTTGCACCACATATGCTGGGTATCGTGGTGCATTCCTATAATTCCAGCACTTGAGATGCTTAAACAGGAGGATTGCCTGAGATTGAGGCCAGCTCAGGCTACTTAGTGAGTTAAAGACCAGCCTGGACTATATGGTGAGACCCTGTCTCAATTTTTTTTTTTTTTTAAATATTCCAAGATAGGGTTGCACTGAGTTGTTCAGGCTGGCCTGGAACTTGTGCTTCTCAGTCTTTCAATAGCTAGGAGTATAGGCATGCGTTACTATGCCTGGCAGTGTCAGCTTTTTCTTTTCTTTTTACTGATACGTGGACCAGGGTCCTCGCATTGAACTGTATCCCCAACCTTTTTTTATTTTTGATTTTGAGATAGGATCTGCTAAATTGTCCAAGGTGGGCTCAGACTTGTAGTTCTTCTGCCTCCGTTTCTCATAGTGCTGGGATTCCTGTCTTGTGCCAGCAGGCCTAGCTTGTTTTAAACCTCTGGTTTTCACTGTAAATCTAGCTGAAAGCAGTCAACATGACCCATGCCATTGACTGAATGCCGTGCTGTCCTAAATTTCTCCTAAAGGAGTCTGTTACCTTTAAATTTAAGCCCTGTTGTCTCAGAGCAGGGATAAATGTAGCTGAGTTCTTGGACTGAATGTGCCACAAATGGCTTCCAGTTTGGTTCCCAGCAGATTCTCACTTCCATGTTTAACCTCTACTGTCCGCACTGTTAGCACTGTGGCCTCTGAAGCTTCAAGCAGGATGGCTCATCAAGCTCCACCTACAGTGTTTTGAGTTCCCATACTGTAATTCTGCATGCTTTACCACACTCCTCTTGCAAACCACATTCAAGGGCTTTTGGAACAATTCACCAGGTGTAGTCACACAAAGTAGCATCTCTGCCTCTCTGCTGATTTTCTGTTAGGTTTCTGTCACTGAGACAACATACATAAAAATCAACGTAAAAACAAAAACATTGGTAACAGCTTTCTAGTGGTCATTCTAAAGAGGAAAAGTAAGGATTTTAGTATCGACTATTTAAATTCAGACATATCATTCACCTCGAGTTGAAGGTCTTCACAGATGTCTTAGTTACTTTGTTGTCACTGGGACAGAATACTCAATGTCCACAGTTTAAAGGGTAAAAGATTTATTTTAGCTGACGGTCTCAGAAGGTCCCAGTGTGTCCACGAGCAGCCAGAAGTGGTGAATGCACAAGATGGGGGCCGCTGCCAGAGAGCTCCTCGGAGCGGCAGCAGGGAAGCCGAGTCAGGGAGAAAGGACAGAAGCAGCGTACACCCCTCCAGGTAAAGCTGGAAGCATATGCCCCTTCCAGCTGGACCCCCACCTCCCAGTAGGACCCTGATCCTTAGGTACCCCACCACATTCAAGCATATGAGGCTTTGGGGGTACACTCCAGAACCAAACGATATAGCCTGATTCACCATACTTTTTACAGACTCCTCTTGCAAATCACATTCAAAGGCTTTGGGACAGTTCCTCGGGTGTGAATACACAGCAGCAACTCTACTTCTCAGGTTTCTTATCACTGTAACAACATAGATAGTAAAGTCACTTTTAAAAGGAAGACATTAGAATTGAAGGGGCTGGAGGAGTGGCACAGTGGTTAAAGCGCTTGCCTTGCAAGCAAAAGGCCCTGCGTTCAATCCCCCAGCACCACATAAGCCAGGTGTGGTAGCACACACCTATAATCCCAGCAGTTGGAAGGCTGAGTTAGGAGGAGTGCCCTGAGTCCAAGGCCAGCCTGAGATACATAATGAGTTCAGGACTAGGCTGGGTGACAGAGGGAGACCATGTCTCAAAAAAAAAAAAAAAAAAAAAATCACAGTTTGTGGTAGTCATTCTAAAGAAAAGTAAGGATTTTAAAATTGGCTATTTAAATTCGAACAAATAGGTTTTGAAGGTCTTCATAAATGACATTACCCGATTGTCAGTAACCTCCTTATTGGGGGCTGGGATGGCACAGCTTAATGTTTGGAGCACTTGCCCAGTGAACCTAAGTCCCCGGGCTCCATCCCCAGCACCACAGAAAATGACTGAGGTGTGGGGGGTGCACCTGTAAGCCCAACGCCGAGACCAGCTGGGCCACACAGCAAGACCCTGCCTAAAACACAATACTTCCTTACAGTGAGTATGTCATCAAATTAGGGATTTGTAACTACCAGATTTGTAGTAGGCTGATGGTTTAGCTCAGACACAATTTGGTAAATGTAGCTTATTGGTGACCAAGGTGATATACTCCAGGTTTTTTGAGTTTTAGTTTAAGTTTTTGAGACAGTCTCTCTCTGTAGTCCAGGATGGTCCTGAACTTACTGTGTAGCTCAGATAGCCTTCAATTCATGGCATGTCTCCTGCCTCATCCTTCTCAGTGCTGGGATTGTAGGCATGCACTACCACATCCAGTTTATGTGGTGCCAGGGAATTGTACTCAAGGCCTTGTACTTGATAGGCAGTTGCTTTAACCACTGAGTTCTGCCCCCAGCCCAATTCATTTATTTTGTTTTATTTTGGGTGCTGGGAATTTAAACCAGGAATTTCATTATTAGACTAGATCCCCAGTCCTTTTTATTTTGAGAGTCTTGCTAAACTGCCCACACTGGGCTTGGACTTCTGGGTAGGTAAAAATGTTATTGATAATGTCTTACTATTTTGTGAGCATGGTGAAATAGGATTTCTATAGATTCTTTTTTTTTTTTTTTTTTTGACACAGGGTCTTGCTCTAGTAGCCCAGGCTGGCCTTGGACTCACAGCCGTCTCCTGCCTCAGCCTCCCGAGTGCTGGGATTACAGGCGTGTGTCACTGCACTCAGCTTTATGTGGTGCTGGGGAATCAATCAAACTCATGGCCTTGCACTTGCTAGGCAAGCATTTTAACCACTGCACCATTCCTCCAGCCCTAGGATTTTTTTTTTTTTTTTTTTTTTTTTTTCTTAACACAGACAAGGTTTATAGTTCAGAGTGGTCCTAAACTCACTATGTAGCTCAGGCTGACCTAGAACTCATGGTGACCCTCCTGCCTCATCCTCCAGAGTGCTGAGATTACAAGCACATGCTGCCATGTCTGCCTTGTATGTGGTGCTGGGAAGTTGAACTAGGCCTCAAACCTAAGTTCTAAGTTCTCTAATCACTGAGTAACATCCACAGCTCTCTTATAGAATTTTATTTAATTTTCATTCTGCTTGAGCCTGTTTTTCTGATTACTTCACAGTCATTTCCTAGTTTTTTGTTTTTGTTTTTGTAGTGCCAGGTATTGAATCTAGGGCCTCCACATGATTAGCTCTGCCTTTAAGCTGTAGCCACCTAAAAAGGTTTTAAAAAACAAGCCAGACATGATGGCACACACCTATAATTCCAACATTGGGAGGCTGAGGCAGAAGGATTGCCGTGGGTTTGAGGCCAGCCTGGGTTACATAAGGAGATCAGGACTCGCCTGGACTACAGAACTCGACACTGTCTCGAAATACAAACAACAACAACAACAGCCCAAAACAAAACATCAATGAAAAAAACAAGTCAAAAAAACAATAAAGCACGAAGCCTTAAAGGTGCATTAGAAATTATTTAATTTGATTTTTACTGTCATTCTTGAAGAATTTAATAATCCTATCTTTTTTAGAAATTTTCCAGTCATGGCATGATTGCGTGTGAGACAAGTTCTCTTATGGTTATGTGAAGCTCATTAAAACTTCATCTTTAATGTGTTCAGAACCAAAGGATGACACTCATATTCATGTGCCTTTTTCTTACCAGCATATCTTTCTGAAGCCATGAAGCTGACACAGTCTGAGCAGGTGAGATACGCTTCGTATTTGCGGCGTCATGTAGCGAGGACTTCTTTCATGCACACTTGAGTTACATTATAAAATAAAGCATTCCAGTTCTCTCAGAAAACTTTCCCAAATGTATGTAAAATCAGTGGTGCCTGTCTGCAGTCCTGGCACCTGGTGGTCGAGGAAGGAGGGTTCCAGGATTGAGTCCTTGTGGCACCTTCCTGGTTATTTGCTCATAATTTAGTTTTAGCTCACAGTAAGTCAGCAGACCAGGCCAAGGGGAAACAAATGGATTTGACTGACATCTGGTTGTCAGAGGTAGTTTCAGTATGAAGCTTTCCACTTGTTTAAATTCATACAGCTAAAAATTGGTTCGCTGGACATGACGGCACATTATCTGTAATCCCAGCACTTTGGAAAACTAAGCAGTAGGCTTCCAAGTTTGAGTCCGGCCTGAGCAGTTAAGCAAGTCCTTGTCTCTTCTGATTTTGTTTGAGATACGGTCTCGCTCTGTAGCCCAGTCTGGTCCTGAACTCAATGGCCCAGGCTGGCCGTGGACTCAGCTGGAATGATAGGCCTGTGCCACGAGCCCCAACTTTATGTGATACTGAGGAATTGAACTCAGGGCCTTAGCACTTGCAAGGCAAGTGCTTTAATCGCTGTGTCACTCCTCCAGGTCCTATTTTTTATTTTGTTTATGTAGTTATGTATTTTATTTTGAGATAGAGTCTTACTTTGTAGTCAAGGCTAGTCCTTAACTCACCTCAAACTCAGCAATCCTTCTGCCTCAGCCTCCCAAATGCTGGGAGTACTGACCTGTGCCACTGCACCCAGCTTATGTGGTGCTGGGTAGTCAAACCCAGGACCTGATGCTTGCTAGGCATCCCTATTTTGATTTTTTTTGAAACAGGGTCTTTTGCACAGATCGGCCAAACTTGACATTCTCCTGCCTGACTCTTGATGAGGAGCTGGGATTCTAGTTTTTTTTTTTTTTTTTTGGTTTTTCCCCGTGTGTAACGTTTGTACTGAGAGCCTTATGTGTGGCATTTAGGTATGCTGTAGTCTGAGCCTTAGAGATGATTTCATTATAAGGTGGTAGGTGCTGTTTATCTAACTGAAGTAAAGAGGTCATTTCTCACTGGGAGATCAGGTGCAAGGCAAAAACCAGCCCTTCCTCCTAAGTTCTTTAAACTTGTACCGGTGATCAGAGAACCTGCATATGGAGCTGTGTCATGCAGGTGTGCACTGAGCCTGCGCAGCGCCGTGCTGGTGGGCACACTGGCGCATGTAGAACTAGTACATCTAGCGGGGGACGATTCCTAGTTTCAAGCTGAGTAACAGTGGGACTGCAGAGGGTTGAGGCTCACTCAGAAGAAAACTGATTCTGTTCACTAACTGAATAGGACGTCTGACTTTCTGAATATATGATGTTTTGTTTACTTTCTCTAGCATATCTAGAAACATCTATTTTTTCTACTGTTTGTTTGTATTGAATTCCAAGTGTAATATACAAATTCAAATTGTTAGTGATTATTCAGGAGGAAGGCTTGTAGAGTAGCCTCTATTGAACGCGACCAGAGGGACTTCCGATGTTCATTCTGCAAACTTCCCTTCCCTTCCGTAATAGGCCCATTTATCACTGGAATTGCAAAGGGACAGCCACATGAAACAGCTGCTTCTCATCCAGGAGAGGTGGAAAAGGGCAAAGCGTGAGGAGCGGCTGAAGGCCCAGCAGCACGCAGACAGGGACGCGGCTGGCCAGCCCCAGGCATCACCCAAGCCCTTGGCTGAGGACGCAGGAGGCCAAAGTCCCCGTCTGTCTCAGAAGTACAGCCCTGCCATGGAGAGACACCTGCCTGAGATTCAGGGGGTTTTTGACAGGGATCCAGACACACTACTATTCTTACTTCAGCAAAAGAGTGAGCCGACAGAGCCATGTGTTGGGAGCAAAGCCCCAAAGGACGACAAGACAATTATAGAGGAGCAGGCGACCAAAATCGCAGACTTGAAGAGGCATGTGGAGTTCCTTGTGGCTGAGAATGAAAGATTAAGGAAAGAGAATAAACAACTAAGGGCTGAAAAGGCCAGACTTCTAAAAAGTCCAATAGAAAAGGAGCTGGATGTAGACGCTGATTTTGTAGAAAAGTCAGAGTTGTGGAGCTTGCCCCCTCATGCAGAAAACGCTGCCGCCTCTTCAACCTGGCAGAAATTCGCTGCAAACCCTGGGAAAGCCAAGGACATTCCAATACCTAATCTTCCTCCGCTGGATTTTCCATCTCCAGAACTTCCACTTATGGAGCTCTCTGAGGATATTCTGAAGGGACTTATGAATGATTAAAATGCAAGGCCATCGTAAGGAATGAAATAATCAGTAATACAGTTGATCCAGAAAAGACAAAAAGGGAAAACCGCACGCAAGGGCAGTCCCAGAAGCGCGTCATCCGCTCACTGCAGGAGAAGACGCTTTGTCAGCACTTGGGAAAGAGTCACTGTGAAACGCGTTGCGCGTCTGATTCACCGCCTCCAGCTAATGATTCTGACTTGGCAGATACAACTCGTGGAGATTCATTTTCTCCTGATATAAACCAAATGGCTACCTGGAATAATTTTTCAAGCAACCATTTTTTTCTTATCTTCAGGGTTTAAATGTATAAAAGTATGTTATGTGTAAGTAATCTATAATGCCATAAATGATAATGCAAAACCTACATAATATGGTGGCCTGAGGGGCTGCCTTGTATTAGATACATGCTTTCTATCATGCATTGACTGTGTGCATCTCGTTGTGCACATTTTGTTTGAGGTGTGTAACACACCTTTCTAGAGGAAACTCTATGTGCCACACTGCACTACTTACAACATGATGATAACCTCAAGACTATCAGGAGAAATATTAAAATTTCCATTTTATGAAGAAAGGAACCAAATTATTAGTTATGCTTTTTTTTAAAAAAAATTACCAGTTTACATGATTAATCAGGGTGCATTTTAAGTTCTGTTATATAGTGCATCATTTGAAACTATCAAGGAAATATCCTTGGTTTTTAATGATGCCTGAGTGGAAGTAATGTTAGTTGACAGTACTTGGTTGTAAGAAATCAATAAAGTAACTGTGTTTTATACCTTTGTTGAATGTGACTGATAGTTTAAAAGTAAGTTATTGATGGCTTCGTCTGTGTTGTAAACTTTGACTAGGAATGGGTTTGTGTGTTAAGAATTTTTAAAAGAAACTGTTTTCTAGTCTGTTCCTTCCTGTAAGAAGGGTGAAAGATAAAGAAGTTCTTGAGGTTTAAGTGTGTCCCCAGCCTTCTTCTTGACCTCATTAACGTGCAGTACACTCAGGCCCATCTGAGGTCAAGACAACCATCCCGGGAGGGAGACAAACATAAGCCACACACGTGGGGACACACCACTGGCTGTGTTTAGAGCACAGACTTAATGTATGGAATTGTGTGGGGGAGAGGAACACACTGCCTCCTCTGAGGGGGGTGTCACTGCGTTAGGATGCATGCTGAGTGGTGAAGTCAGCAGCCAAGGCCTGCAGGCCATGTAGGAGCCATATTTCTTTCTCTCGTCTGTGCAGATGAAACAAAGCCTCATTAAATATTCTGGGCACTTTTAAAAATTGTCACTAAGTCTGTGCATTTCAGTGTTAATGCCTGAGATTCTGAGGATATTCTGCTTGATTAACCTTCCTCATAAAACTTGAAATTTAAAAGTTTATGCCAATATAAACAGTTAGGGCCTAACAGTTTCTCTTGAAAGTGAGCTTTGTTGGCTTGGGAGTATTGTGGAGGGAGTGCTAGTCTAGCATGCCCAGGGCTCCGAGTTCCCTCCCCAGCACGAAAATCCTGTGCCACGTTTTGCCTGAATACTAAGTCATCCCACCCTGCTTCCCCTCCTTTGCCCTTCCTTCACAGAATTTTAGCAGTTTGATGTATATTGTCTTGACTTTTCCTGCAATTTCTCACTAACGTTTTCTGTTGTCTCTGAAGCTGTTACAGTATTGAGTATTCTTACTTAAAACAAATCTTTTTTTTTTATGTTTGTTGCTTGTTTCTGGAATGTATGTTGTTCCGTCCAGGGTTACAATGATGTAAAGAAAGTGTTGCCTGGGATGGTAAAGGAGACACTTTATTCTTAGGGCCTGGTATGTAAGCGCATTGCTCATCTGGTTGTATGTATTGCTACATGTTTTTGGGGAGGAGCCACAGCTATGAGTCCCTTTCAAAACATTCCCCCTTGTTTTGAACACTTATCCCACCATTCTTGGCACTCTGTGAAGCATTTCTCAAAGTCATCTGAAGTTGTCTTTCATCATGCTGTCCTGGGTTTTTTTTGTTGTTGCGTGTTTGTTTTTTTTTTGAGACAGGGTTTCTCCCTGTACTACAGGTGGGCCCTGAACTTCACAGCCCAGGCTGGCCTAAAAGTCATGTCTTGAATCTTCCTGCCCTGCCTCACGTCCCCTGGTTCCTAAGCAAGTGTTCTCATGCCGGGTCTAGGCCCGCAGTCCTGATGTCCTTTTCCACAGTGCCATGAAGGCGTACCTTAGTATGTTTACATTCTTTTCTGCTGGATGGCACCTGGCAGCAGCAGTCACTGTTATTTTTACCACATCTTTATAAAGATATGAAAAAAAAGACTCGTAGGAAGTGTTAAAAATGACAGGATAGGAATGGGGAAATGGCTCAGCAGTTCAAGCATTTGCCTAGCAAGCATCTGTCCTAAGAACGGCACCCCTTCTCAAAGTGGAATCCAATTCTAACTCCCACATACAACTTACCATGCTTAGTGTACCCTGATTTTTCCAAGACAGAACACAGAAAGGGGCAATTCCACAATCTTACCTGCATCCAAATGGCTCATTTACAGAGCGCTGACGTCTTGGCTGCAGGAAGGGACAGTGCTGGGGATGAAACCCAGGGCCTGGACGTCATGCACTCAATCGAGCACGGAGCTGTACCTGCACTGAATAATGACTGAAAAGCTGAAGAGAAAATCAATTTTCTATGTAGCTGCTGACTTAAGTTTTCCAATATTTCATTTTAAATCACTCCATTAAAAGGATTACAATGGGACCTGAAATACTTTGTATACCGTTCAGTTACTACACTCCTTGTGTAGTTTTAAGACATAAATATCTAGAAATATGTGTGTAAGCACCTTTCCCATTAGGAAAAGTCCAAGTTTCAATCTTGGGAACAGGTCTACCAGCATACATAGACAAAGTACTTTTTGAATACATGTAAACTCACCATTCCAGGAAAGGAGTCCATATTCAAGTTCAAATGACAGTTATTATATTAAAATGAGAATGATCTAAATATTCAGCAGAGATTTCTCTTTGATAATTTCCTTGATCTTTCCATTTATCAACCTATTTTATGCACATAGAATTCTGGAGTAAACCGACGTATTAGGAAACACTCTTGTGAGGAATATCAGAGCCAACCAAACGAATGGAAGTAACAGGGTAAATGGTCAGAGGGACTGCTGCAGTAATTACAAAGCAATTCATATGACTCATCAGCCGTCGAAAGTCTCCAAATGTTCATAATGACAGAAGCATTACGGTCTTTCTCTCCCTAGGCCTAACTGGAGTTAAGCGTTTACTAGGATGGAACTGAGACTTATGGACAAAACATTCTTTGCATCATAGATAAAATAATCTTTTATTAGATGGGTTTCCTCTGAGAAAAGCCACAGTGCCAGCTTGACAATCCAGCTCTACTGTAGGGGTTTGAGGATAGTTAAAAGGTGGCTCAGGACACAGAGAAGCTTCTGGGGATAAAATTACCATGGCTGTGCTCCTAGCAGACTGTGGGCCCTGAAGTTTAGGGCACCAACAGCTTGAATCTCTAGAACAATAATACCTTGGCTTTAAACTAATTTCACATAAACACCACACAGGTCATTGAAATATTCCTTAGCTCATTTTCCCCCATACCCAGCAATTACCTATACTTGTGCCAGGTGTAAGGAATTAATGTGAAATACACTTGCTCACATTCCCACATTCTTGGCTGAACCTGGCCTGGGGCAGAGGATGGCATAAAAGCCCACATGAAGGTGATGGTGATGTTATCAGAACAGATATGAAGCAACCTGCTAGTCATTACAACTTGAACTATCACTTTCTTATTTGTCTCAACATCCTGCAGGTGTCAGTGGAGAATTAGGAGTTTCCAGCAATCCAACCCTGTGTACCAAAAGCAATCAGTTACTAATGGCAGTCAGCTATTACTATTTCTAAAAAAAATTTTTTTAGGGACAAAGTTTCCCTTTGTAGTTCAGGTGGCCTTGAACTTACAGCAATCTTCCTGCCTCACTCAGCCTGGCATCACTGGGATTTCAGGCATATGCCACCAGGCCTGGCTTATTTGATGCTGGGGAATAGAACTCAGGGTCTTGCACTTGGTGGGCAATTACTCTAACCACCGCAATTCCTTCAGCCCAGCAGTCAACTATTAAAGCAAAGACTCCTCATTAAAGCACTTTTCAGGGCCATTCTGAAGTCCTATAACCAAGCCCATGCTGGTCTATGGCCATAACACTCTGAATGCATCTATTCTCATCTAACGTATTCTGACTGAGCTCTTCTGTTCAAATGGCATATGCCTGTCTAAAGAGGGAGGACTCTGGAACAATCCAAATTCTGATAAAGTCTTTTTAATGGAAAATGTAAAACCCCTTTCAACTTTAATGTACAAAGCCATATGTAACACTTGCACTTTTTAACAAAAGCAAGCCAATGTTTAAAAAAATACATCATTAAATGTATATATGTATATATTTACATAGCATATTAAGTTTAATATTTAGCTTTTAAAACTTCACATAAATTTTACCAAAATGAGACAATTTTAAATAAATTACACCTTTTGAAAATGTTTAATTGTACAGTCAATAGCTTCAACAAAATATTGAAGAGTCTGTATTTAGAATCTACTTTATATACTTTATATTTTACAAATTTTACAATTATTTGGCAGTAATTTTCTGTTTATGACATGACTGCTGTGCGGTTCAGCAACTTTCTAAATGCAGGCAATAGCTGGTGTTTGTGTCCTATCCTCACAGTAACTGTCTCAATGTAGTGAAAAATATTGGTTATTTTATTAAACTGTACAAGGGCACATTTACACTTGATCAACAATATAGCATAGAATTTTTTTACCAAAAATAAATACATAATTTTAAATCTAACATTTTCACAAACATCATATACACTATAATACAGAAACAGCTATGTACTGCTGTTTTAAAGTTTAGCTTGTTTATAACTAACATTGAATTCCACGTGCCGTGGCAAATGCTATACTGCTGTGGTGTCAGTAACAAGTCATTACTACAAAGAGAATTTCTTGGCACTGATGGTTTCACGAAGCTTCGGTCCACGTGCACATGTGTCATCATTCGTGGGAGCTACCCCAGTTCTATAGCCTACACATACCAAAAAGAACCACGCTTAGTTCTCTTCCGTATCCTCCAGCTCTTCTTCGTGAATCTTCAGAGCTCTTACCATTTCTTTGACTGCATGATACAAGATATTTTTAACCTGAAAGATAATGATATTCCTAATTACCAGGGCTGGGAAGAAATGAACCAACTACAACTGCTAGATGAAGAAAAAAGATAATTACAATAATGGAGACAAAAAAAAGCTAAATATAAGAAAAAAGCCATATGCTAAGCTAAAATAAGGGTCATTAAAACTCCTAAGAGGGGCTGGAGGAATAGAACAGCAGCAGTTACAGTGCTAGCTTGCAAGTGTAAGGCCCTGAGTTCAATTCCCTAGCACCACATGAAGCTGGGAGTGGTGGTGCGGTGCATGACTGTCATCTCAGCACTTAGGAGGCTGAGGCAGGAGGATTGCCAAGAGTCTAAGGCCAGCCTGGACTACACGGTGAGTTCAGGACTAGCCTGGACTACAAAGCAAGACTAAGTGTCAATAAAATAAAATGAAACCTCAAACAACTCGATGCGTTTATGTTAATCTGTGGTTGTTATCCTAATGTGACGAACTAGGCTCCTTGGCTATGGGCACACATCCTCTTTTCTGAATATAAAAGGCCTGAACACCTGTTTCTTACCTGTAATTTATCATCATAGTTGATTTCTTCCTTCAATAGCCTCAGTTCCTGTGTTAAATGAAATGACTGTACGAGATGTTCTGGAGACACGAAGTCTTCTGTTACCTGAATACAGCTGTGAAAATTCTGTACCTATTTCCAACATAAAAACCAATGAAATGTAAATCTTAGAAGGCAGGAGCAAGGAAAAGGCAACATGTCTAAAACCAGTAACACAAAGACAATTTCACCAGAGGATTTTTTTTTTTTCTAAAACATCAAATGGATTTTAAATCAGAAGACCACACTTTATGAGAGAGTTATGTCAAAGCTTTATGTAAAGTGAATTTGTAAATGAAACATTTTTAAATGATAAAAAGAAAATAACTTTTCCAGGAATCCTTTGGAGAAGCTGATAATAAAGTCCTAAATTTTTTCAAGGTGGACCTTTACAAATATGTTATTTAAAAACATTGCTAACTAAAGAAATTGTATGAGGCATCAATCTGAGTAATGTGCAGCTGCTCCTTTAGATTTCAATAATTTGGTCATTTCACTGTTCTTGCACCAGAGAACAAAAAAAAAAAAAAAAGAAAATATAACATATAATTAGGAACCAAGATGAAAACTGTAGTTCCAGGCAGATATAATGACCATAGATGATTTTTGATTGTCCTAAGATTTTGGTGTTTATGCCCTATTTTCAAGTTAGCCAATTAAAGAGACTCTTCAATCTGTGACTTTAATACAGTTTGCAAAACAATGTCTCTTTCCCAATTAAAGAAACTGGTCCATATCAGACTCCACACTTTACTATTTTTCGGAACTGCTTTCTATTAATGCTCCACAACAGAGGAAGGCCCAAGCTGACCCAATTGGGGATGTGTGCTGTTTGCTAGGCTATCTTCTCGTGGTATTTGAAAATGTCATAAAAATTCCTGGGAAAGAAAAAGTAACTGAAAAACTAAGCATTTGAATTTATTCTAATTTTTAAAAGCTTGCAAAATAAATTTAATTGGGAGGAGTGAGATGAAGGAGATAGTAAGTGGGAAATGGAGACTGTAGGAAAAAAAAATCTAATTGATGATAGGATAATGGAATTCCAGAGGGGCCAGAATTCCTCCTCTGGACATATGACCACCTGAACAGCTGCTGAAGACTGCAGAGTTCTTTAACTCAAGCACTGTGCCTCTATTGATAACTTGGTAGAATGTAAAGTAAACATTCTTTGTCTGTAATCATTAGGCTGTTGGCTCCTCTGGAGGATGGATAGTGGATGCCTCACATTTTCAGCATTTCTGTACAGTCTCACTGGCTCTTCATTATTTGTCTGTAGAACAGATGTTCTAGTTCACAGAACAGTAGACTATGGATGAGATGTTCAGCGCCTGTCCCAAGACAAATCAGCCAATAAATGGCAAGTCAACAGGAGCCCAACTCCTGTGATGTCTTGTCTAACAGACATTACCTCTCTCCTACCATCACACAAGTCTCCAAATGCCCTATCTCCGATGTCTTTTGCTCATCTGAACATGCTAAGGGTAGAATGAAATGTAAAATCCTTCAAAGGTTTTAGTCCGTATCTTTTGTTATATATAACTCCAGCATGTCCTAGAATCTTGTAGCTCCAAAATTTCTACTTGGTTCATTTTCATAATTCTTTCATTATTGGCATTCTCAATCTGTTCATCCATCATTTTTCTGATTTCTTTTAGTTTTTTATCCATGGAGTTTTCATTAGTTCTTTGAGTGTATTTACTTAAGACAGCTATCTACTGAGCCCAATGTCTGGGCTTCCTCAATGAACATTTGTCAGTGTATGTTATACCTTTAAATGGGCCAATTTTTCCTCTTTCTGGGCATGTCTTGCAACTTGTTGAAAAACAAAAATCTTAACATTATAATGTGTTAATTCTAGTTAACACATTCTGTCCTGCATCAGAGTTCAACACTGTCGATAGCTGGGGCTGCAGTCATTGTTTAGTGACATTTTCAAAAATTTCACAAGGGCTACATTCCTTGTTATATGTAGTTACTAAAGTCTCTGTTCAATATTCCATTATTTGAGTTGTCAACAAGTACCCAAACTCAGATTTCTTATCAAAAATTAATGTGATATATTTTACGCATCTACTTCTCAAGCTGTCAGTATGTGTTGTAAATACTAATAAACAATTGTTTTGGTTAAAGAAAAATCAGCTGCCCTTTTCTTGTGGCCTCTTGGCTATTTAAGTTTTGGATTAAATTCCAAAATTCTATCACTTTCCGCAGGCTTATTGGTGTTTCTGAATGGTTTTGAGAATGTTGACTCACTAGTGCTGTTATGTTTCTGATTAACCCTCATCTGACAGATTTTGCTTAAGGGCTTGAGGGTTTCCTTTAACAAAGCAAGGGTGCAATTTTAAAGCAGAACACAAGTGAATCACCCATTCCACTTATTTTTCTTCTTTGCCATTTCTCAGTAATTTATATTTTGCATTCTTAACAGACACTGTCTTACAACGGCCTTAAATGATCCAGAGGGAGGGAAAGAGGCAATGTTAAGAACATGCAATTCATTCATGCTCACAGTAGGAAGGCTGCATCTCAACACTTGGGTCATTATGTGATATATTCACAGCTATTTTGAAAGTATTTTGCCAAAGTCCTTTTGGATACAGATGTAGAAAAACCTAGATTTAAAATATGATAAACTCACTATGGAAGATGAATCAAGCTATGTTTAAGCATTCTGAGTTATTCTATTCTGTACTGTTCTACTCTAGAGGTGCTGGGAATTAAAGACAAGGCCTCACACATGGAAGGCAAGCTACCACTAAGCTACCCATCCCCGACTGTTTTCTTCATTTTTAAAAGTTGCAGTTTTAAAAAAGGCACAGAGTATACTAGATCTGAGACAAAGTAAATATGGAGGCCAACCCCCAGCTACTGTCTCAGGGCTATAGAGAGGAGCTTCCCATACAGAATCATTTTTACCAACAAAAGATTTTTAAGCCTCCAATTTTAAAGGGGCTCTTAGAATATGAAGTGGGCTGTGATTCTTCCCTTAAGCTTGCTAAGAAAGCCTGAGTTCTGCATAGGCAGAGCCAACTTTCTCCCAGTTTGGCTGTTGGCTAAAGACCAGCAAATGGAACGCTGCCTCTTCTCTACCCCTGCTGGACCCTGTTAGGACGTATCACTTGATTCAAACAGTTTTTGTTGAATGTCTATGGTTTACAAAGACTTGCTAGTTATATGGTTTCCAAAGTGTAGTTCCCAGACAGTAACATTAGCATTGCTCAGCATCTTATGAAACATGTAAAATTCCAGATTCCTACCCTCTCCAAACAGGTGATTTAGAAATTCTGGGAGTGGGGTACAGCAATATGTGTTTGATGTAGTCCTCCAGTAAATTTTAACATTAGTATGTTAAAGTACCAATACTGACTGAAAGTTAGGATTATTCTGAGTAACATCTGTATGTAGTGTACTGGAGGGCTGAGTTAGCAATGCAGTTTTCATAACCTTAAAACGCGAATAATAACTTCTATCAAATCAAAGTCAATAATGTGAACAAAATTACTATCATTTCCTTTGTGTTTTCTCTCAATATATCATTATCACTGGCGAGTAACAGAACCCTCTGGACAGAGTATAAAGAACAATGCTGTCACATCACATGGACACTCCTATTTTGGTGACTGGCAATTTAAGTGTCAAAATATACAGTACAGAAACCTGTAATACAGCAATTTAGTGGCATACCTCAGAATAAAGCTTGCCAGTTTAGATCATAAATGCTGACCTCTGTCAATTTGGTTGAAACATCTTTTGGCATAGATGAAATCTGCATTCCCTACTCTATATAGAATATTCTATACATCTCAAAAGAAAACACCTCCTATTGTATACAGGCATATACTGAAAATCAGAAATTAAGTTTCAACCTGAGTAAACTTGGTATAATAGCCAGAAGACAAAGAAGTCACAACTTACACATTTGTAGAAAAGAAACATTTAAATTATAGAAAAATCGTAATTTTGTTTTCTTCTGCTTCTTGTGTAAAAATGTTGCAAATGAGAATGTATGTTTAGGTGTTCTTAAAACTCTTTCACTGTAGACGTTTTATTCTACTAGTGGGGAAGAAGCAATGAAACCCACAAACCGTGATGCTGAGAGTGTGGCTCTGGGGAAGCACATGCCAAACATGAGTGAGGATGTGGGTTCAACCCCTTACACTGCTAAGAAAGGTAAAGTAAAAGGAGACAAAAGTCTCTGACTCTATGAAGCTTACATTCACACTAGTGGGAAATTAAAGAAAATTAAAGTTAAATAAATTATACACCATATTAAGAAATAAAATAGAGACAATGACAGAATTGGGAGACATCATTTGCAGCTTTAAACTTGGGTGTTAAGGAAAGTTTGAGATGGTGACATTTGACTAAAGCCTTAAAGAATGTGAAGAAAAGAAGTCTTAGAAAAACAATTACAGGCAGAAGAATTTGAAGGTACAGACAGACAAGAGTGGGAAATCTCTTAAGTGTGTAAGAAAACGACAATGCTAGAAAGCAGGAGCAGATATGAGCACCAAGAAGCTGAGCGTGCGTACGAGTGGACTGCAAGGAAGCCTTAGCTGGGACACAAACAGGGTGTTTTTGTCTTCATGTTATGAACTGAGAGCAATATAAATTAATTACTATCTTTCCACTGATAGGCTATGGCTCTATTTGCATGCTGAGAGTCAGCAGGTACATGGAAAGCCTGATAGAAAGTCTTACTACTCTACCCTCATCTCTTTTAAAGCCTAATGAGGAAGAATGTGCACGTACTATTCTATTTGCCCTTAGAGGTCTTAAAACCTAGATTTAAATCAAATAAATCAGAGGCACTAACACAAACGGAAATTTGGCACATGTTAAACTAAGTTAGACTTCTAAGTATTTCATTATTTCAAACTTGTTCAAGCACTCCAATGACGTTTTAGTGATTTAATGAAGGCAGACTGTTACGGATCATTTTCTTAGGTCAAATTTCATTTATATCGACACCTAGAATAATTCCTTTTTCAAAATTAGTTCTTTCAGTAACAGGAGCGTTGGAAATAAGTTTGTGTATACCTGATGAAGTGCTCCTGCTGGCAATATAATGGCATCACCAAGGAACTGAATAAGAGTACAGGTTCTGACTCCATGTTCTTCAAGCAGTCTTTGGCGGAGCTTTCTGTTCACATACCAGCTTTGGTCACGAATGGGATCCTGTTCTGGCAGAACTTCAAGTCCTTGTTCTTTTGAAATCTGGCATATGGATTGAAATAAAAATATATATCCCAATTTAAGTAAAGAAAATGAATAATCTTATTCAGGCATGCCTGTAACACTCGCCCTCTGGGAGGCTGAGGCAGGAGGAAAGTAAGTTTGAGTTCAGACTGGGAAACTTAGACAGAACAAGACAATAGACTGCAGTTGTAGTTCAGTGTGATGGCTTTGTGCTCAGTCCCAGAAATCACCAATTGATAAAATCAATCAATCAATAAAGTATCACCCCATGATACTTCTTCTGGGTATCTTTCAAAAGAGCTTAAAGCAACAGATAATAGAAACATGTATACCTATGTTTATAGCAGCACATCTAACAATAGCTAAATTGTTTAAGATGCTGAAACACCCACCAACAGATCAATGGACATAAAAAAAGTGGAAAATGTCCACAATGGAGTACTACTTTTTTATAAACACAAACAGATTACAGTCATTTGTTGGTAAGTGGACACAACATGAAACCCCCATGCTTAGTGAAATGAGTCAGACTCGAAAGGTAAATATCATATATTTTCTTTACTATGAGAAACCCAGAATACAAATAAATTAAGAGTCAAATGGGCAAGTTGTTGGGAGTTGGGGGATGAAAGAGGGGAGGGAAGAATTGTGAAGTTAGTGAGATTATGTATGTGTACAAAATTCTAAGCTCAATGTTACCATTATGTATCATGTATGTATGTGTAGCAATACACACATATATACACACAGTAAAAAAATGCTATGTGAAATAACTCTGAACCAATTATATTATAATAAAAAGTTCTGCTTATTGTTCTAAAAATACCCTATAAATTTTATTCAGTTAAGTTTACTTTTACCTTTTCTTTTTTGGAGTCAAGGTCTTGCTATGTAGTCCAGGCTAATTCTGAACTCACAATGTAGCACAGGCTGGCCTCAAACACATGGCAATTCACCTGCCTCAATTTCCCAAGTGCTAGGATTACGGGCCTGTGCCACCATACCCAGCTTATGTGGTATTAGGGAATTGAACTCAAGGCTGCTGTGCTATTTCTCCAGCCTTCCATTTACTTATAAAAATAAGTCTCTTGTTCTCTGAATCTCATGAAACAACTATACTTAAGAAATACTGCATAATGATTTCACAAAAAGGATATTAAAATAATACAGCAAATTGCAATGCTTTTAACAGAGAATCACATTCCCATCATTCTCTTCACTATGAAATTTAGAACCATCTGGTACATCCATCAGAGTACAACACAGATGAGGAAAAACTTAATTCGATTTTTTTTTTGCAAAATACCAAGCCCTATTTATGTGTACAGATTTCATAAACATTTCTTGATCCTCCTTTTAAAAGTATGTAAAAAAAGTAAGATTCTTTTTAGAGTTAACTTTCTAACCCTTGACTTTTCAAAGGTCCCTTATTGCACTTCAGTTTAAACTACTATAGGTATTATGGGATTAGATATTAATTGTCGGTTTAACAGTTTTCAACTTCATGCTGATCAAAGAAACAGGACTTAATGCCTTTTTTTTTTTTTTTTTCCTGAGACAGGGTCTTGATCAGTAGCCCAAGCTGGCCTTGGACTCAATGCAATCTTCCTGTCTCAGCCTCCCAAGTGCTGGGATTACACGCGTGCGCCACCATACTCGGCTTTTGTGGTGCTGGGGAATAAAACTTGGGTACTTAGTGCTTGACACTGAGCCATTCCTCCAGCCCAGAACTTAATACGTTAAAAATGAACATAACATGTAAAGTAAGTAACACTGATGGTTCCTTAGAAGAAATCAAAACAAAACAAAACAAAAAAATCTGCAAAATAGTTCCACAAAAGCTTTGGACCAATTACTTCTGACTGATGTGTCAATTTCTTTTAGTGTCTAACAACTTAAAGTTTGATTATTCAAAATTTCAGTGTAATCAAACAAAACAGAGCAATCAAATGTGCCAAGAGAATCACTGCCTAGATCAAGAGCTGAAAGCATCAAGTCATACTCAAAGAAATTGATACTACCTTCTTTACATGTTTTCATAAAATAATTTTTATACCTTGCAATTCCCAATAATTACTTTGTAGCAATTGGAAACAACATGGCCATTCAAAACTCTCAAAATTAAACAGCATAAAAATGGAGCAAATCCCAGCGGGGCCTCAAAAAAAAAAAAAAGAAAGAAATGGAGCAAGACGAAGGAGTCTGAGTTTTCAGCACGTGCATCTTCCTAAGCTAAATTTTTTTTACTGATTTTTAGCTGAATGCTAAATGAAGCTGTATTAACAAGTTTCAGTTTAAGGTGAACAGAAATACTATCATAAAATTGTACCTTCTGAAGAAATTCTCTTATCTTATCTACATCTTTTCCAGCATAAATATGCCACAGAGCACCAGGTATTTCACTTGAATCTTTCAATCTCTTTCTTATAACGTCATCCAAGTCTTCTTCCTCAAATTTCTTGAGTATTCCTGAAACACAGGAGAATACTGTCAAACTGGTCACTGCAGATAACCAAAAAGCCAAATTTAAAACTGATTGGTCTG
Organism: Ctenodactylus gundi; assembly: GCA_004027205.1. Lineage (NCBI taxonomy): Eukaryota > Metazoa > Chordata > Mammalia > Rodentia > Ctenodactylidae > Ctenodactylus > Ctenodactylus gundi. Next base: position 259,207 of record PVKB01002393.1, on the reverse strand, counting down.
AGCAGAAGAGTGCTCCACTGGATCAGTACTCATTTATGCCAAAATGTCACGTGAGCAGAGAAGAGGGGCTTTCCGTGTTTCCTGGGTACCACAAGCAAGAGCAACAGCAATTTGCCCAATTAATTTGTGTGCTGCAAACCCAGGAGGAGAAAATAGAAGACTCATGAGATTCTACTCAACTTTGACCAACTGATCCTCTGTCCAAAGAATCCTTAACAATGGCTTCTACTCATAGCATTTCAACCTGACAAAGGACTTTTATAACCACTATTAGTTGGTTTCTGTAATTACTCAGTATGAGTGAGCTGGAATCCTAACGTCTTTATTATTCTTGAATAAAAAAGGTTCAGTGAGGCAACCATACTTGCTTATTACTGTGACTAATGAAAATCATTATGATTAATTCATACAAGAGCTCATGTTATTGTGGTTGCAATCACATGGAAATTCTTTTTAAACAATAAAGCCATGGCTTTGAGGAAATTCTAAGGACATACTCCTTATTTTGGGGGGTAACAGGGATCAAGCCCAGAGCCTTTGTACAGAGGTGCATCCTCAGTGCCCCCCCCCCCCCCCTTAAACTTGATTTCAAGTCAGTCTCAAGTCTATAAGCTGTGTAGGCTGGGTTTGAATTTACACAATTCTAAGCCTTCCAAAGTGTTGGCATTATAGGCCTGTGCTACTGCACCCACCAAGCCCATACTTCTAAAATGCTGGCAAACTACAAAACCTTGTTATCTCCTTGTGTGTACAGAAAATATTTTGTAAGAGTATAAATAAAATTAAAATTATGGTTGTTTCTAAGTATAAAAATATAGGGAGGTTTTATTTTGAAGAAAGATCTGACTATGTTGCCCAGGATACCCTCAAAACATCTGATCTTCCTATCCCAGTCTCCTGAGTGCTGGAATTACAGAAGTGTGCAACTGACTTGGGCTTCTTGTTGAATTTCTGATTTCACTACAATGAGTATTTTAAATAGGTATTCTTTTAAGAAACGAAAGCCTTGGCCCACTACAAAGGACTTATCTGATGTTTCCTAACATCTGTGACAGCAAAAAATCTTTTTTTTTTTTTTCTTTTTTTTTTTTTTGAGACAGGGCTTGGCTCTGTAGCCCAGTCTCATCCTGACTCACTATGAAGTCCAGGCTGGCCTTGGATTCATGGCAATCCTACTGACTCAGCATCTCAAGTACTGAGATTACTCGCGTGTACCACCATGCTCAGCTTATGTGGTACTGGGGAATTGAATACCAGGTCTAACTCTTGCAAGGCAACGTCTGGGCCATCCCTCTAGCCCCCCAAAAGTTTTTAATATTTGAATATGACCCCGTAGGTAAATTCAAACAGTAAGAGCGTATCGTGTGTCAGATAAGGATGTATTAGGTTATTTAAAAAAACAGTCAAGACTTCCTTCACAAAAAGACTACAAGGGTACTTGACTTGAAGACTGGCCCAGGCCTAAAATAGTATATGTGATGAAGACTTTTATCCCATCTGATAAAACAAGATCAATGTTAAAAGTTCATCATAACAGCCTATCCCCTTTAATAATGTGACTTAAGGGTTTGAGCTCAAAATGTTTTCTTAAAAATGATATCTGATATTTCAAAAATGTATTTTATTACCAAAGTATGTCAGAAACTATAAAGGTTTTCCATTTTTTTTAAATTTTACTATTCAATAAATTTTAAGGAGGGAAGATTTACCATAGGGAAGAGAATGACAATAGTAAGTTCTTTTCCTACTAAAAATCTGTAGAGTCAGATAATGAATTACACTTTGAAGGATGAATACAGGAGTTTGACAGGCAGACAATGGAGTAGGCAAGCTATTACATGTGGAGAAAAGCTGTGTGCTTTGAGTGCATCAGTATTTCTTTGGTATGTGGCCTTAAAATAACCCTGAAATTCTTTATGATCAATAATAAAAAAAATTCAGAAAAACACAAAAAGCATTATTTTCAAATGCTGAAAATTTTCTAAAAAGACTCATTAATAGGTGAAACAGGTGGCTGGGGTTAGCAAAGCTGAGCAAAAATGTTCTAATATTTAAGGACATGAATAGAAATGGAGAAAGCAGGTATAATTTTTCTTATAGAACAGTACAGTAAGGACAAGTTTAATATAGTGCAATGATCTACAGAAGAATTAACTTTGTGGCGTCCCAGGATTAGAAAGAAAAGTAATCTGGCTTGAAGATCACATATTTTGGTGAAAACGCTAGGACTATACAATTTCAATTCAAGTAGGCCTGTGACTCTCAAATTATTGGGGTAAACAGGGTTATTCAATACAGTTACTTAAGGGACCTAAGTAATCAATGTGCTTCTACAGTTTTAAGAAATTTAAGTCGTATGTTAAAGAAATAGTTAAATGTGCACAAAAGAGTGAACACTCCAATGAATCCCGTGCTCCAGCACCTAGCCACTAAACTGTTAGATCCATTCTGAGCTCTAGATATAGAACTGGTGATCTGAACAGTGGCTAGAATACACTGTAAGATTTCAAGGCAGAGTACGTCTGTAACTCTAGAAAAGTTTCCCATGAGATGACAAAATTAGGGGAGTGATGGCACACAAGCAAAGATAACCATTTGAATAAAAGGTAGTATGTGATGGCTAAGCTTAGCTGAAAACCTGACTGGCGTGGAAGTTGCCTAGTACAGTGCACTCCTTGGTGGGTCTTGGAGGTAGGAACTTGGTATCTCCGTCTGGTCACTAGCCCAGATCTCTTGAGTTGTTGGTACCTTGCTCTGCTTCCTCACTGCCATGACTTAAAACAACTTGGCTCTACCATACCCTTTCACTATGTTGTTTCTACCTTGGAATCAGCTAACTATGAACGGAATTCCTTGAAACTATAAGCTAAATCAAATTTCTCTTCCTTTAGTAACAGGTACTGGGTATTGTGATCCAATGACGGAAAAGCTGATAAATGTAGTACCTGACAACATCATTTTACCAGGACCTTGTGACAAAGGCTTACAATCTCAGAAATGGGGGAAGAGGGTGCTGAGGCAGGATCACAGGTTCAAATCCAACCAGGGCAACTTAATAATTCAGCAAAATTCTGTCCCTAAATAAAAAATGGGCTGGAGATGTAGCTGTATGTACAGCTTTTACATGGAAGATGGTCTGCGTAAAGGACCTGGGCTTGATTTCCATTACTCAAAAAAAAAAAAAAAAAAAAAAAAAAAAAAAAAAAAAAAAAAAAAAAAAAAAAAAAAAAA
>PVKB01002393.1:146613-255876 GCA_004027205.1 Ctenodactylus gundi | reverse complement strand
GCAGACACAAGTTGCAAGTTGGATGTCCCAGCATGAAGTAAAATTAGCTGGGTAAAATGGTGCATGCCTATAACTCCAGAAGTCATGGCTGAGGCAGTAGCATTGCTATGACTTCGAGGTCAGCCTGGGCTACATCGTGAGTTAAAGACCTTCCTAGAATACAGAGTAAAATAATGTCTGAAAAAAGAAAACAAAGAAAGTAAGAAGGGAATAAAGTAAGACTTCGGAGAGAAAAGGAAAATAAAGAACGCTTGAAACATATACTATGTCCTAATTACCTTTAGAACATAAGAACCTACTCTTTACTCTTTATTGCACATTCTTACCACGTTTGACATACATTCTCAGAGATGGGGGCATAGCACAGCAATTGAAGCACTTACCTAGGACATACAAGGCCCTGGGCTTGATTCTCCAGCACCACATAAGCTGGGAGTAGTGGTGAAAGCCTGCAATCCCACTTCCCTGGGGTGGGGGCAGTGGGGGTCAGGTGAGTGGCTTAGGGAGGAGGACTTTCTTGAATTGAAGGCCAACATGGACTACACAGTGAGTTTAAGACCAGCCTAGGCCACAGACTAGGGCATATCTCAAAGAAACAAATAAAACCAAAAACAACAAAAATTAACGTATTTTAATAAATACACTTAATGATCAAAAAAGACACATATAAAAGTATTTACGAGGGGTTGGATAGGATAGCTCAACAGTTAAAGCTCTTGCCTGGCATGTGCAAGGCCCTAGATTTGATTTCCCAGTGTAACATAATGATTAGCTGGGTGTGGTGGCACATGTTTTTAATTCTAGCAATCAGGAAGCTACAAGGTAGGGCAGGAGGACTACCATGAGTTCCAGGCCAGCATGAGCTACGTAGTGAGACATCACTTCCCAAAAAACAAAGACTTAACTATACTTTAAAGGAAAAAGAGATAAGAAAAAGATAAGAATATCCCTATAGCCACTGAAATTGATTTGGGAATCTTTGCTAACATTCTGGATGCATCTAGTGTACACGGTTTATGACTCCAAAATAACTATTTCCTTTACCTGTTTTTGAGAGAATGCCATTTCCTTTTGCAATGCCAACATAGACAAGAATATTCACAATATCAGATACTTCAATGTGTAGATTTGTTGTTCCTATATCATGATCTTTTGCAGCAGCTACTCCTGTGTATAAATTAGTATTTTTCAGTTGGTAAAATATATTAACAATGTACAAGATATCAATCCAAAATCAGCTACATAATAATTTATTTACAATATTGAGTTTTAGTCTCCTTGTGCAAAAAGCTCCTCACAAATAGCAACAATCAATAAAAATGTTCTATACAAAAGCAAACTAATAAAAATATAAGTATTTTGCAAGGACTTAAAATATATTTTGGCTATTAGTTGCTAAAATACTAGACCTACAAAATTTTTTTCAGTAATTATTAAAAGAACACATTTAGTAAAAATTGATAATCACTAGGCAACTCATTAAGTTGGAAGTTCATTAGAATTCCCTTGGAAAAAAATGTGAATATATACTTACCATAGGCACTACACAACCTCGGTCCTAGATCAGGACGTACAAAAAATCCAGGCAAGTGAGATGCCAAGTTGAATTTTCCTTCTGGATTACAATATTCTGGCAATGGCAGATTTTTAAAAAGATCTTCATATCTAAAGAGTAATGTCTTCTTTTTAGTAAGACTGTTTTAAAGCAAACTTTTAAATAAGAGACACAGTTTCAAATGCACTTAAATATGTTATATTCAAGCTGTTCAGAAAAGCAGATGTTTTCCTGGACACTTCCCTTGACTTCCTTGACAGTTTAAATAAATGTACTCTTTACAGGTGAGCACAACACAAAACCGACACTGACTAAAAGTTTTATTGTACTTTCCCAAAACACTACGCCGCCCCCCCACCCCAGAAAATTTCAAAACAGGACACCCAGGCTGAGGTTAGCATGCCTGTCTAGCACATGCAAGGCCCCAACATCAAATAAAAAATGAGCTAGGATTGGCAGCCACAACCACAACCCCAGGACTCAGCAGGCTGAGGCAAGACGCTGCTGAGCGTGGGGCCAGTCTGGGCTGCAGAATGACACTGACAGAAAACACAGGAGAAGGGCAACCCTCAGTAGGCTCCTGTGGTTTCTTAACACAAGCACACTTCACTTACTGCTGCCTTTATCATCCAAACTTCTACCCACTGAAGTGTTCTCTCCTAGCAGAAGCCAATACATACTCAGTTTCCTTATTTGTACTGAGAAAAAAACCTAACGGTTACAGTTGTACTTACTCTACCTCAAATAATCTGAGTTTAAGGTAAGAAGGCCAGGAAACAAAACAGAGTTCCAAAAGATATACCTTGCTGGCATGAGAGTCTTGAAGTCTTCTCCTGAAGGGCAATCTTTCAATTTTAAAACAACTGCTTCTCCGCTTTTGTTCTTTTGTCGTTCTATAAAGAATAAAGTTTTTTTAAAAAAAAAAAAAGTTAAAAAGAATGAAGTTAATTACTAAGAAGGTAATTTCTACAGCTTTATTTTCATTAATATTTGGAGAAATGCAAAGAATGAATACTACTGATTTTCATTCTTAAAGTGTTTATGTGATATTAACACTTGTTTCTTAGACACACAAGATAGAATATATATTACTCACTTGTCACAAAATTCTATCTCTTAAAAAGTCTCTTTACAATTGTCAAAACATTTACATTTATACCTTTAAGTGATTTATATAAATTATGTAATTCAATTAACTACTATTTTATGGGGTTGCCAAAAATTTCCTATTATTAACAGAAAAAAAAGTCAAAATGACTTCTTTACAATTAAAAGAAAAAAGTACTAGAGTCAGGATTAAGATTCACTATTTTGTTACTAAATACCTTTTGCTTTTTATTAGACAACAATATAATACAGAATTTTTAAAGACTAAAAGTCTGAATTTGCAAATTATCGTTTTGGGGGATACAACTAAGACAACAATAAATAACAAAAACAACATACTTGAAACCTCTTCAAAACCATCCCAGAATTCTTTAACATTGGCATTTGAAATAATGCTGTCCTTGCAGTTCAGGATATCGGCATGGTGGTCTCCCAAATCAAAACTAACTGATTCCGCCTTCCACAAGCTAATGTTCATTTTCTTATGCACGCCAGAAACAACTGCAGGCTTATAAATAGGTTAAAAAAATAAGTAAAAAGGTATGTGGACACTACAAAATTTGATTAAAATACACATACAACAACAAATGGGTAACATGTCTGGCGCAAGCCTAATGATGAATTTGTAAGTGTGATGAGGCCATTAAAAATAGTGCTAGCCAGGATCAGTGATATATGCTTGTAATACGAGCTACTCCGGAGACTGAGACAAGACCAAGAGTTCAGGTCCAGCATGAGCTACAGAGAAAGCCTGCCTCAAAAAAAAAAAAAAAAAAAAAATCAAAAGGTCTGGAGGTATAGCTCACTGTGAAGGTCCTTGGTTCAATCCCCAGTGTCACACACACAAAAAAGATCCTGAATTGGAAAGATGATTAAGATACACTGTCAAAGAAAAAAGATGATGAGAGAATGCCATGTAGATTACAGTGACATTTTAAGCGGAAATTTAAATGTACACTAACTTTCAGAAAGTAAAAAAGGCTATATGAAAAATTTCACTTCTTGGCAGGAGAAACACTGATATTTTGAACTTATTTTATATAAAGACCAATATTTACAGACTGATCATTAACTATTTACTTGTAAGCATGTGATAAGTGTAGTCAGATTCTTGCATAATATATAATAATCATTGAGATTAAATCAAAATGTATACATACAGTTTTTATTACTTGACATACATTTCATTTAACCCTAAAAGGATCATGACAAATAAAAATATTAAATACCTAGTCATAACATCAAGTTTTAAGCCAAATGACTAATCCCTTGAAAGTTAATCTCCTCACTGAAATCATGCTGAGAAATTTTAATTGCTGCTTCTGAGAAAGCAACATTAAAGATTTATAGCTTCTAAGAACACACATAAATGATGTCAACATCTCTATATTATTTACCAACTTTCTTATTGTAAATTGAAATAAAATTTCAGAATACAGAAAACATAGAAAGTTGTGGCTCAAGTGTCTCTAAAAGATGTTAAGATAATTAAAACTTGGGAACTAAGAGTAGCAGAATAACCACCACCTAGAAACTTCAATCACAAACTGTTAAAATAAGAAACATCCTGAAGTTCTGGTTAAGTAGTTGGCTGATTTCTCTATTGAATAATAAGTATCTTTTCAATGGGCTAATAATATCTCTAACTCTTAAAATAGGTACTTTTGTCCAGGAATTAGCTAAGTCAACTCCTGCTGGAAATGTACATAATTCCTAGTACCTATCCAATATTATTCCCAATCCAGCCCACTGCCAGTGTTTCTTATGGGAATAATCAGCAACTTTGGAAAAAATATGTTGCTTTCAAAGAATGACAGAGGTAGGCTAATTTGGTATATAACATTAATTCAAAGCAGATTTCTTAGGCTATCATCCTCCTTCTTAATTAGACTCAGCCTCTGGCATTATTCTCCTTTAATTTCTAACCTGATTCACTGTCAATTATGTTAGAATGTCAACTTGATTATATTGATTGGTCAATTAACTACAGTATAAAGTAATAATTCCTTAGAAAGAGACATCAAGGCCCTTCATAATCTTCTTAAAGCACTTAACGTATTTATATGTGTATGTGACACAGTTTAGAACTAAAAGCCCACAAAAAAAATTAAATGCTTTAAATTGAAGCCCAGCAATGGCTTTACGGATTCGGAGATTCAACTGAAAAAATACAGGCTAAATCTTGTGCAAATGCAATATTTGAATGTACATTTGGGAAGGAGGGAAATGCCATGACCAAGTTTCTTCAATTTTTAAGAGGTTCAAGTGATGTAAAAACCTTAGTCCACAGCAGGTCATTACACATTTTTACACAGCCTACCTATTTTTATAATCTTAATGCCTATCACAAAGACTGGAGCTAATCAGGTACTCAATAAATACTGTGGAGAGTTGTGAAAGAGCAGTAATATATTCCAGAAAGCAAGAACAAAAAATTAATGAACAAAGCTATAATGCAAATACTTACACTGTTCAGAATTTATTAATGTAGTAAGCTGCCATCTGAAATGCGTATCAAACATTACATCAAAACTGTTCATACAAAAAATCATTTTCACTTAGACATTAAATAATGGACTTTATCATTCAAGATTTGATAAACGGGCATGTGCAGAGAGCTCAGTGGGAAAGCACATGATTAGCATCCTAGAAACCCAATTTTGAATACAAAGCACCAAAATATTATAGTTGATATTTTGTTGCTCTCAGAGGGTATTAAGTACTATTTCTTCCCTGCTCATATTTCTATATCTAAATGAACCATTCATTAAAAACATAATCATAACATAATCATTAACTGCAGGTCCTCAGGTAGTATATTTAATAGCATAAAAGACTCACCTGTCCATGTTTCCAACACTCTTTGAAAAGCTTCCAGTTATTACTATTTTTACAATCCTTAAGCCATAAAATATGCTTCTCACAGATCCAAGAATGTGGTATATCACTGTATAATTTATTATTTTCATTCGTGCCAGTTTTTCTGTTTTCTTTAGTGTCTTCTTTAAGCTCTGGCTTTACATTTATCTTAGAGGTTTTATTTGGTGGAATTTTGTTTTCAACAACTGAAGCAATTATGTCATCAAGAATGTTAGGCATAGTTCGTCCAGTTTTGCCACTCTTAAAATAGAAAATAGAAAATGTTACATTTTCAGAGAAAATCTGTACTTTTCCTCCTACACGTTACACTTCTGTATTTAACGTTGCTGAAAACTAAAACCAAACCCCCGAAACCAACAAAGAACATAATCTTCCTGCGTATTCAAGAATATGCTCTTATATTATTAGTGAATAATGAATTCCTAATCCCTGTACTTTTTCCAGTCGGACAGGTGCCAGAAATGTGGTGGTGTACAAAGTTACCAGGCTTGTTGATTATCTAAGGACTTACAGGGTACAAAGAAGCATGCATATATTTTTAAAAGGAGCTAAAACACTTTACACACTTTGGTAATTATTTTACTTTTCTTTTACCTGCTGCATAACTGAATCCAAATTTAGGCTAATTATCTTAAGTAACATAAAACATTCACTTCAATATGGTTTTGTTTCCTCGACTAGACATGTAATTTTCAGACCCTGAAGGCCCCATGGGCCTCAAGGAGCCCTATTCCTACAACCTTTTACTTGGGGGAAAAAATGATGCAACACCTAGGTTTGAAGTTCGAATGCAAAAATGAAAATGCCTAGGGATTTGGAACACTGGAGTTCAACTGCTTCTATTTTACAAGGTAGTCAATGGCCAACTAACAATTCTCCAAATCACCTAAATTTAAGGCTCTTTTTAAACCAAGAAGAATGGGGCATAGTTCAGTGGTATGGTGCGTGCATACCACGCACGAAGCCCTGGAATTACCCCTGACACAGCAGACAAATAAAACCCCACAATAACAAAAATCTGCCATCATGCTCACTGGGGTTCCCATTGAATACACTGGAGCAAAGGCAATGCCAGCATCTGTAGAGCCCACACGTAGTTTGCCAGCGGTTGTGGTTAGCAAATCCCGTAAGGTTGAGCCTTGTTCATTATTCTGGGACACAGGTGATGATGTTCTGTCATTTGGAGAATCAGAGTCATCTTGATCTCTCTCTTCATTACTTTGCTTTTCAAAGTCAAAGTCTTTGTTTTCTGAAACAGAAAATTCAACAAAATTTGTGTTAAATCTTGGTACTAAAGTATAGACCAAAGTAATACCATGCATTTTATACTGGGATAAAACCTGTAATATTGACTTATTCACCTGAATACGACAGTACTACAGGATGAGTAAATGACAGGTGTTTTTCTGAATTTAAGTCATAATTTAAGCAAAAGATAAATTTATTTAACAGTAATGAACAAGTACATTGGTTGACTACACCATAACTGTCTAATAATTATTTTATAACTAGTCAAGTTTACCTTTTTTTTCTTCTCTGGCTTTTTGCTCTGCAAGATCTGCTAACCAGTGTAGTGGTGACTGGGACTCTGGAGGAGTTAACTTGCTATCTGTGCTTCTGTCACTTCTGGGACTACTGTTGCCATTACTCTCAGACTTCTGAGGGGCACTCTGTTGCTCAGACTCAGGCAGGCATAGAGAAATTTTATTACTGTGATTAAGAACATTCTGTAAAACCTACAAGTATAGAACAAGTGAATTTTTAACCACCATTTCTTCAACTCAGATTTATAAAGTGGTAGTTATAAGAAACTTATACAGTAACATAGAAAACACAATTCACAATATCACACACTGCATTTCAAATATCAGACAAATGTATTTAGCTTTGTATTTTACTTCAATAGAAATTTTTACTCACTTGAGACACTCCGTTCACTGTACAGAAATTTCCAACTTGTAAATTCTGTTTATTAGTACAATGACAATGGGATTTAATACCGTATTTTTCCCTAAGAATGTGCATGGCATCTAGAAGATCTGTCAACACTACAAAACAAAATGGTAATGAAACATTACCACTAATGTTAAATGCATATAATTTTTCTTTCTCTATTTTATAATTCAGTAACAGTTTAGAAATGTTCTTCTGACTTCTCAGTTTTCTCCCATTTATTTCTTGTCACTGTGCTTTTCAAATACCACAAAACTGAATATCCATCTACAGCTTTATGTACGATTCTTTTCTCTCTTACATCTATTATTTAAAATTAAGTATTTTTCAACATCTTGGAAAGCTTTTACTGTAAATCCAAAGGAATTCCATTATACACTATTTTTCTTCTAAAACGGTCCTCCCTGGCCTTCATTACCAGTGATGGAATCTTTTTCACACAGAGGACTTTAAACAACGTAAGAGCAGGACAACTTAAGATTAGTTAAACCTCACTGGCCATTCTTTTAAACTCTAGCTACTTCTTTAGGTATTCTTCTAACCTGGAACAATCAAGAGCTGTTATACTAGTTCACTAGTGTATTCTTATACCTACCAGAACCTGGTATAATTTGAGTTGGCATTAAATGCTTGTGATCATGAGGCTGTCCTTTCACACACTTCATCCAAGCATACAATTCTTTATCTGTAAGATAATATACTGTGTTTCATATCATTTATGGCTTTACAACTAAAATATATGGATGCACGTGAAGAACTTAAGCAATTATACAAAATGAAATTAAATTTTTCAAAATGGAGCTTTAAATAACAGAATCAGTTCTGTATGAATCTTCACTGTAAGAAGTTTAGAAAAAGTGATAGAAAATTCTGATAATCCTTTTCTACAACTACACTTTTTAAAATCATTAGTGTACTAGTTATCTCGATCTCCTCTAACTTTTTTTGTAGCGAATCACCTTATCTGTTATTTTCTGTGCCAAACAAGGTTCGTGACTGATTTTACAACACTTATACTGACTTAAGATTAAGGGTTCAGGGTACTGCTAACTTTCCTTTTACGTTTCAAAGAATTGTCATGACACAGGTGAAAAAGTTGCTGTCATAAAATTAATATTGCAATTGCTACTGTTGCTTTCAAAAAGGGCTCCATGGTGAGCAAAAAAATCTAGAACTCTTTCATGAGAGGCCTATATCACAAAAGCATGCAAATATAGTATAAAACTGTTCTATCTTGAGATGCCTTTATTTTTTTGCGAGACAGGGTCTCACTCTGTAGCCCAGTCTGACTCACAGGCATGCACCACCACGTCCAGTTTATGTGGTGCTGTGGAATCTAATCCTTTGGCCTTGAGCTTGCTAGTCAAGTGCTTTAACTGCTGAGCTATGCTCCCAGCCTGGTAAGCATTTATTAAAGAATGTGCAACCTTTATCTTTAGTCCCTTCAGCTTTTGACTTTTCCTTTCCAAAATGTACACATTAAACTGTAAATGTCCATGACAAACATCATTACAGAAAACTCTATTAGCTTACAAAATGAGTTTTACTCCAATGCTTAATACTGAAGTAAGTTATATGATTAACACAAAATGTTAACTAAAGGCACAATTTATATTTGAAAAGATTAGTGACCCTTTTACATCAAAGTACCTAGAGAATCAAAAACAATGCATAGTTATAAATAACCCATTTTTAAAAAAAATGGGTATGGCAGCATATATATATATATATATATATATATATATATATATATATATATATATATATGGATACCACATAGCAAAACAGAATGAAAATCAGTCTTTTTCTTTTCTTTTCTTTTCTTTTTTTTTTTTTGGACTGGGCTGGATTGGTATTGTCGCCCAGTATGCACAAGGATTTGAGTTCAATTCCCATTACTGGCAACATCCCACTACAACAATGACAACAACGATGACAACAACAAACTTTTTTAATTTGGAAAAAGGTAGTATGAGACTAGAAAAGCAAAACGGTATCATGAAGCTTTATACAATGTACTTATTTCTATCAAGTGAAAATGTTAGAATACTTTTTTTCAGAGAGAGGATCTCAGTCTGTAGATCAGGCTGGTCCTTAGCTCACCACATGAAGCTGGCTTTCAACTGAATAATCCTTCTGCCTCAGCCTCTCAAATGCATTTACCACCAGACCCAGCAACTAAGTGATGCTGGGGGACTGATTGTAGGGCCGTATGCTTGCTATGCAAAGTGCTCTAATCACTGAGATATGCACCCAATCCCTAGAATGTATTTGTGTATTAACAAGATATTTAACAGCTAAAGACATTTCTTATGGTTCCATATCTTATTCTTATATACTGTATGTACCAGAAAAAATAAGCTACAGATATTCAAACATACTTCCAAATGTTGGCCTTCATTAAGTGTGTGCTATCTGATTATAAACAAAGGGGTTTGGGAGAGTGAGACTATGGTACATCTACCAGGAGAAAACATAATGACAACTAACTAGTGGTTCGTCACCTGACGTAACTGCCTGGAATAAATAAAAATAACAACACTGGACATTTTAACAGCCTATCACGAAGTATTTGCTTCTATATATCAATAATTTCAGTTTTCTTTTATCACTAGAAATTTATTCATAATAACTCATTAAATCATTATTAAGCTGCCACTTCTAAAACTGCCAAAAAAATCTTTTCTTTTTCTGAGACAAGGTCTTGTTCTGTAGTCCAGGCTAGTCGTCACCTGCTGGGATTATAGTGATCCTAAAGAAAATACACAATATAGACAACTTATATTAATTTCTTAACTAACCTCTAGAACTCTTCCTCTCCTTTGCCTTGTAACAATCCAAACAGACCACAAATCCACATTTCTGGCATACCCAATGAATGTTAAACAAAGTTGCTTCACATGCATCACACATCTCCCGCACTCCTCTCACAGCTCTTTTCCATGCAATTTTGGCTGCAAAGAAAACAAAAATTTAAATGCAAATATGCTCTCTGCAATGCACTTTTACAGAAAAAATATAGATGTGAAGGCAAATTCAGTTTAAAAAAAATCAGTGAAAATCTTGAATGCATGTTTCACACATGCTATCTATCAATGAGCTACAATCATTCTGATCCCCAGTTCCTTTTCTTTTCCTTTTTCTTTCTTTTTTCTATTTTATTTTATTTATTTTTTGCATAACTCAGTCTGCAGTTAAGGCTGCAGTTATCTAGCTTTTTTTTTTTTAATTTTGAGAGAGGATCTTGCTAAGTTGCCTAAGCTAGGCCTGAATTTTCATTCCTCCACCCTTAACCTTCAGAAAAGCTGGGTTTACAGGTATAAACTACCACATCCAGTGTAAAAGTTATTAAGTTTTAAGGCTACTTGCTTAAGTAATTATTATTTCTTTTCAGAACACTCACAAATATTAAGTGAAAAGTAAAAATGGCTTATACCTGAAAGAGGGTTTCTCAACTTTGGCACTTCTGACATCTGAGTTGATTAATTCTCTTTTGTGGGTTTAGTCACTGAACTCTAGTGACATCTGTGGCCTACCCTAACTAAATGCTAAGTAAAATAGCTCCACTTTCTTTAGTCATGCACTCAAAAGTATCTTTACTTAGTCCCAGTAAGTCCCAGGAGAGATAAATCACTCATTTTAGATGAAGAAGCACAACAAAGAAATTGAATGTACAGCACCTACTATGTTAGGTTCTGTTAATTGCTTTACATTTAAGCAAATACAATCAACACAATTACTTTGCAAACAAACCTATGAAGTAGATTTGATTTCCATTTCACAGACCTGACACTTAGAGAGATTACTTGTCCAATGGCTATGCAGTTAAACAAAGACTGAAGTTGAGATTCACAAATTAATGCCTGGGATGAAGTATACCCTTATATGATAATGATAAAATTTCAATTTTTCTGCAATCACAGTATCAGCCTATGTCTCAATAAGAAAAAGAGAAAAATGCTAATATGACTTCATAAACGTTTAATACATTCAATTCAATCTCAAAAAGAAAATACAATTTAAGTAAATATAAGGCATCATTACAGATAAGGATTAACAAGACTAGGTAAGATTTGGGACTCCCACAGAATGAGCATAACTGAAAAGGAAATTCTTAAATTTGCAATAGGGTGTATGATATTTAACTTCCTTACCATCCTTTTTCACCCAGGACAAAGCTGTTTGTTCGGACGTCACTAAATGACAGAACTTATCACCTATTATTCCCAAGATATATTTAGAAGTTTCTATGTCTAATTCATCATCTTCATAATTTTCATGGGTCCATAAACTCATAGCTTCATCATCATATTGGTCAGGAGAAGAGAAACCATCTATTCTAACCACTCCGTTTTTGCTAAAAGACAATCTGAAACATTAAAACATAAAAGCATTAGGTATGAAGTTAGGATTATAGATGTTTAATGTGCACAATAAGTATATAAGTTTTATTTAAAATTTAAAAACAGAAAAGTAGTTGATTTTCATTGCTTTAATTATCAATCCAGTTAAACAAATAGTAATGGTAAGCAGTACCAATTTGTTACTGCTACAGTTTTTAAGAAATCAATATTCATTTATAATGTCAGAAATGTGCACACTAAAAACATTCATTATTACCTCCAAAAGGGCCTAGTTGTTACTATAACGTCCTATAATCAAACGTTTTTCCCCCAATTCACTTACCGTCTAAAGTAGTAAAATCTACAAAACACTGGTGAGTGGGTTGGTTCTTCTCCTTTCTTACTGCGAATAAGTCTACATTCTCGGCACTTTTGTAAATTAGGCCCTATCTCACAGCAGGAATCATCCTGTAAAAAGGATTCCCCAGTTTGCTTCAGTTTCTTTACTTTTCGCCAGTCTTTTAACACTGAACGAGGAATGCCAGCTGTAAAATCAGTAGAAAATTATTAGCGAAATTAAGTTTCATAGAAAGAAACACTCCTTTGAGAGGAAATTCAAGTCAAATATACAACTGAGACAATGCAGGAAGTTTTTCCTTTTTTGTTTAAAGAAACAAATACATCTGTTTTACTAGGTCTTACTGGTATGATTAATAACTAAAAAGCCCACTAAAGGCACTGGTTAACCTGCTAACAAATTCTACTAATCAGATGAACCAGAATCTTCTGTTACTATTCTGGAAATACGAAGAGTAAATTTTCTAGCTGGCTAATCTCTTTACAGTCTAATACCTATCGTAGATACAGATCAGCAACATGAAAAGCATTCATATATCTACAACTAAGAATAAACTCCGACACAGAAATTATCTTAGCTTAAACACTCTTCCGTGGATTGTGAACCAGGACTGCTTGAGGCCAATAGTTCAAGGGCAGCCAAGCCAATACAGAGACCCCCATCTTTTGTGGGAGGTAGGGTCAAAGAAGTGCAATGAGAAAAAAGACAAAATACCTTAAATATACTGTACTGTTTGTGATTTGTAGGGTGGGAAACTACCACACTTCAATCATTGCTCCATGATATTCATTAACTTGAGCTTAACAAATACAGGAATACTGATTCAATTAATCAGCCATACAGAGAGAAGGAATCCTTAGACTCAAGCATATACAAAGAAGCTACATTTTTGCCTATTATGATTTTAAAAATTCACCTGAGAACAAGCTATGCTGGGACCAGAAATATTTGTTGACTCAAACTTTTCTCCTGTCCACATTAAAACATCTATGTAATAGACATTAGATTTACACACTTGGCTATTTCTGTCTTGTAAGAATAAACTGTTTCCTATCCATTTGTTTTGAAACTATGGTTAATTTTGTACATCAGAAGTTGTTATTCTCAAGATTGTATACTTCTTGCAGGAACTTGTAGAATTCTTGTTCAGAGCTCTCATATTGATAGACAGTATTAACACAGGAATTACAAAAAAAAAATCATCGATATGGTACGGAAAGAGTATTGTTTTTAAACTATGCACTGAGATTAGAGGCTGGCCCATTTAAAACTGGGTCCAATTATTAAACACTTCTACAACTGCTGCCTAGCTCTTTTCCAATCATGTTTTCTCTTCTGTGTCTAGCTTTAGGCAAGGAGACATTTAGCTTACCCTTATCAGAGTCACACTTGTGTGCATACACATACACTCTCACAATTATGATATATACAGAAATGTCACACTGCTGATGAATTTGTTACATTTTCTTCCAACCATTTATTAACTTTTACATTTATTACACCAGAATAAACAAAATGCAACAGATGTGTTTATTTTTGACTAGGAAATAACTTTAACGGATATTCTTTTAATTTAAGATAATCAAAGAGATTACAGTATGGCTCCCATACCATTGAGAACAACTTATAACAGTACTATAATGAAGAACAGGACATTTCAAAGCAAATTTCAATTATATGACACATACAGGCACTTTAAGGTTTCCTTATTTTGGCAGGGGGCGGGGTGTGTGTGTGTGTGTGTGTGTGTGTGTGTGTGTGTGTGTGTGTGTGTGGAGAATGGATGAGTTACCAAGATATTCAAATGAACAGCTTTTAATACATGTCTGCTTCCAGATTAGGGATGCTTGCAGCTAATGTCTTTTATGACTTTAACCATAACAATATATGTATTATAAATAAAACTTCATCCTTTATATCTAAATATATAATTTATTGATAATATCTATAATCTAGCAGTTTGAGATTAATATACTTAGTCAACAAAAAACATCTTACTCAGTACTTCCTTTCCTTTATATGATAAAAACCTTTTGAACTTTAGTTCAGTAATAGCAAATTCATAAATAGCTGCCATAGCAACACAAAACCAAGGTGAAAAGAAATAGTAAGTTAATGTTGCTTTGTACTTCAACAAGTGGAACCTACAATAGCCTTTCTGAAATTGTATGTTAGTTACTGAGTAGAGAAGATTTGATTAAGCACCATAACCTAGCCACTGTCTTAGAGGATTCACAAAACCATACACTTTCGGTTTCAAGAATAAAAGAGAACATGTATTTCATTTAGAGTTTATTTATAAATTTAACCTGTTTTCTATAAGTTTAACTTGTTTTTGAATACCCTAGACCAAAGGAAGTGTTATATGACATAGAAGAGACAAGAGAAAAATGAGATACTGATCATATTATGATTTCACTGGGGGTAGTAAGGAGAACACTAGGAAAAAGCAACATTGTTTATAATCCAACAGTCAAATATATGGCAGGTTCTCTTTTGTTGCCAATCTCCCTGTCTTCTGACTATACTTGCATTTCAGTCTGTCAGTCTCTCTGTCTCTAGTTGAGCTTGTCCTTCGATCTTTCTCTTTCTGACTGTCCTTTTCTATGATTCCATCCTCTGTTATTCTCTCCTTCATTTTGCTCTGGTTTCCACATAGGCATGTAGGGAAACCTCATTCTGTGAAAAGGCACAAATGAGAGCCTTCAAGCATCCGGGTGCTTGTGAAAGTGCTTAAACGTCCATAACGTCACAGATGGTTCATACACTATATGTCGTACAATGACATAGTGAAAATTATTCAGTGCTTTCTGCATTGTGCAATATACCTATAAATAAACAAACTGACAAAAAATTACTTCTAGAGTAAAGACACTAATATTTTATAGTAAATATTGCTGGTAAGTATCACTTATTTTATCCAGATATGGCTATGAAAGAAGTATTACCAGATTGAAAGAGGTAATTTATTATGGAAGTACTTCTTCAATATAGAAATGAGCATTAAGAACACAAGACTCTTCTTTTTCTGTTTTACCCATTTTAAGCAGCATTATGAAATGGATGACAACTTCAGTAGTTTTAATTGTGGGATCTGATAAGAATGAGTTCAGTCACATTCACACTAGTCTTAGATAATTCTCTTCCAGTAAAGTGCTTTGCAATAAGCAGAATTTCAGGGCCGGAGGAATGACTCAGCGGTTAAACCGGTTGTCTAGGAAGCGCTAAGTACCCTAGTTCAATTCCCCAGCACCGTATAAACTGGGCGTGGTGTCGCACACCTGTAATCCCAGCTCTCAGGACCCTGAGATAGGAGGACTGCCGTGAATCCAAGGCCAGCCTGGGCTCCGAAGTGAGTTCAGGACCAGCCTGGACCACAATGAGACCCTGTCTCAAAAAACAAAACAAAACAAAAACAACAAAAAAAACACAATAAGCAAAATTTCTTTTCCAACTAAATCTTATTATAGTTAAAAATATATGCTAGTATTTTGAATTCATTTTTGATATGATAGTAACAGCTACATTACTACAATTTGTAGAAGCAGTCAAAAAAGAGTAACCTCTACACATTATTACTTACAATAAATGCTAAGTAAGATATATGTTGTGTAGTTCCAAATGTCTCTTGAAAAATGGGTAAATTGTGTTTCTTCTTAGAGACTATTTGTGATACACAAAAAAGTGGCCATCAGGTATACACATAAATCTGTACATTCAAATGATGACAAAACTCACTTATCTAAAACTCATCAACTCACGAATCTTTACTGAACCACACACATCATTATTGTTAGAACATTCAGTCTACTGTACCTGGGATAAAACAAAGTTATTTACTTACCACTATTATTGTTGCTCTGCAACTTCAATTTACTTTTTTCTTTAGCACTCCTACTGAGAACTCCATTGGGTTTCACATCTTCCTCTACTTCACCTTTTCTTTTCTGCAAATCATTCTGCTTCTTTTTGTAGGTTGGCTTAGGCTGCCTTTTAGTCCTCTGCTCTGCCTTGCTTTCACTTTCATCTGAGTCTCCACTGTCAGAGCCTGATTCATAGGTTCTTTTGGCTTTTCTCCTAATGACTTTATCATCCTTTACATACTTATCAATGATCATTTTACTATCTGCACTATTCTGTATATCATTAGATGTAGAAGCTATTAAGTTGACAGAACATGGTTTAATAATTTCTGATACAGAACTGCCTGAATTTTCCATTTTATTAGTATTTTTATCTTCTTCTGAGTGTCTAGTAAGCCAGGCCTTTTTCAGTTTAGTATGATAGTTTGGCTGACTTGCCTGGGATGCCTGCCCACTTCCTACAGAGTTTGCTTTGTTAATTGTACTACAGTTTACAGAGCTATCCAAGGGAATGCAGGATGATGCTGTCTGATTTTTTACAGCATTAAGTTCAGTCTCACTGAGATTATTACTTTTAAACTGAGCTGCAGCCAATGCTGCCTTGTGCTTTTTTAAATGGATAAAATCAGTTGTGCCTGAAAAACCAGAAATGGACTGAACGGCACTTCCTGTTTTACTACTGACCAACGGAACTGGAACTGTGGTGCTAAATTTGGATTCTGGTGTTTGAGTCACTGACTGAGTAACATTTTTTGAAGAGGTACATTCGAAGGACGTAGAGGCCAAAATGGTGTTTGATGAAGAGTAAATTACTTCTGAACCACCCCAGCTGGAAACACTGGTGGTAGCAACAGCAGATGCTAAGACATCTGTTTTGGTATTGCATACTGTATTTACAGGAGACATAACTGAAGTGGGGACACTGCCCAGGGAGACAGCCTCCAAGTTTTTGTCAGATTTCATGTGAGTATTGTCTGAATTCACATTTGGTAGAATGATTCTTCCAGTCTCTCCAGCTTCTGCTGGCGCTGGCTTGAGGCAATCTGCTTTATGTGTACCAGCTGAAGATCGTTCATTAACTCCATCTTTGGAAGCTAATTGCACTCCTGGCACACCATCAGCTTTTGTACTACAAGGTGGACGCACAATGACAGATGCGACAGCAGCCTGTGACTTTCCACTGCTTTTCTCCACATGCCATTCAGCTTTCTCTTTGCTGAGGTTAGTATTAGGTCTCCACATTTCTGTCGATCTTTGTTCAGAAGAACTCTTAAAATTTGCTTGAGAATCTTTTGGCTCAGGAATTAGAGTTGGAGGCTTTTGTGATTCTTGCACTTTCCCACCGGCATTTACTGGCATTACTGGAGTTAAAGTTGGAGGGGAAAGGCTACTATAGCTGCTTTCCTTTCTTTCCAAACTGTGATGGATTGGTGGGTGAAACACTGGTGCTCTATGCAAAGCAGGCATACTGCGGAGTGTATTTGTCGAGGAAACTGTCAAATGGGTAGGACTTCTGCAGTCACTTCTGAACGCCGTCACTGAGTGAGGTGCAATCTGATGGGGAAGATGCTCTGGGATCTTGCCCACCGAACTTTCATTTTCTGGTTGATGTTTTATCAAAGGTGGAGGTTTTGAAAGAGAAGATATAAATGAAGTCAGAGTTTGAGGATTAGCTGCTGCAGCAAGGGAACCACTCTGTTTTTCAGTATAAATATTTGAAACCTCTTTGGATGGGTATGATCTGGGTGGCTCATTGACTACACTATTGGACAAGGTAGTGAAATAGTTACTTTGGGGCAAACTCTGAGGAACTGAGTGCTTCATTTTATAAAGCTCTGATACTGAGCGTTCCACATCTTTATCTTGTTTGGTGACATGACTTTTAGGGCTAGAAGATGCTGCTGCTACTCTAGAATAATTTTCTCTCTCAACCTCTGGCCCCTTGAGTTTAGTTGTAAAGGGAGCAACATCAATACTTTCTTGAAGAATACGGCGATGTTCCTCCTTGTATTTGTTTAATCTCTCCCCAGTCTCCTGTGGTGGCCTCTGCAGTGGACTTAATATTGGATCCACAAAATGCCTATGCAAATGACAATCTTTTCCAGTCTGTGACCTGTTTAGATCCAGGTCATGTTTTGCTGACGTAGATGCAACAGACCTTAATGGGTCCATGAAAGCTTTCCTTTCTAGTTCTCTGTAAGGAAAAGACACAAAGATTTATGAAACCACTTTTTCTTTAAAATACAAAGACAGTTTCTTCACAAAATCATTTTATTATGAAAACAAAATACATCTTTGTACATTCTCTAATATCATAAAGTTAAACAGAAGCTGTATCAGTACAAAAAACAGTACCTAAGTCAAATTTTAGAAAGTTATCAGCTTAAAAATAACTATAAATTTCAAAAACTTATTAGACAAGGTGAAAATCTTATGTATCAGTGAACTTACTCTTTATGGTGATCTACTAAAGTTTTTGTCAGTGGTGGACTGGAATGTGCTGTAATTTTAAGAGGTCGATGTGGCTCTGCACTGGAAGGTCTGACAGGAATGTGAGTAAGTAATCCAATACCGTCGGCTGAGGTCACAGGGGTCGGTTGATGTAACCAAGGACTGGGAGAATTCTATTTGGGGAAAAAAAAAAAAGATTTAAACATCAGTTGCTAAAAATATCTATATCGCATATCATACTAGAACAGCAAAAACAGTATATAAAGCCTCTTATTTCTAAATGAATCTGATCAGCAATATTCAAATTTGTAACTAATATATAATTGTATTATTCTGCATGATTTAGAAAATTAACCAAAATAGGGATTATCAGAACTTTGTTATTTTACTAAAAGCAGGTCTTGAAACTGATACTTTCAGATGGTGATCATAGAACTTATATGAACTTATGTTCCTATAACACCAAAATATATGTTGCTAGCTACAAAACTAAGGTATTCCTAAATACATTTAACCAGAAACAGAAATCATAATAAAGTTCGTTTGACAAGTTTTTCCATAAAAAACTAACTTTTCCAATATAATGAATTACTTACAATAGACAGGTAATTACATTTTCAAAGTCTAAATGTGCTCCACT
The DNA here is from genome assembly GCA_004027205.1 of Ctenodactylus gundi. Taxonomy (NCBI): domain Eukaryota; kingdom Metazoa; phylum Chordata; class Mammalia; order Rodentia; family Ctenodactylidae; genus Ctenodactylus; species Ctenodactylus gundi. The sequence continues at coordinate 236,726 of PVKB01002393.1, read as the reverse complement.
ACACTATAAACACTGTTGGATCATTACATTGAAGCTGTTTGGAAAGGTAACAGTTTTTTTTTTTTTCCCTACAGTAACATGTGCTGCCTTTCTCATAATTGTATTATGTTGTGAAAGAAACCTTTATGTTAGGACATACACCTGTTTACACACTTAGAGACCGTTCTATACTCACTGACATTTTTCTAGAACAGCAGTGGAGAATGTCAACCAAGGCAATAGTAACATTGTTATATCCAATAAAGGAGGCAAAGTTTTTAGTTGATGACTTTGTATGGCCCATGAAGAATATCCAAATGGCCTTTGGTATGAAAAGGATTCTCCTTCCATTCTAGAGAATGCTTTGTTAATCTAACAGGATGAATCAAAGGAAAATACACTGCTGACATTAACAAAGGAAATGAAGTACAACAAATGTACAACAAATGGAAAGTAAAACCAGTCTGATATCCCATCAAAGATATACTGTTTATTAGAGTATAGGTCTTAAGTGTGTCCCCCCCCCCTCCCAAGTCTCATAGGAATAATAGGGATGGAGCTTTTGAGAAGTTAACTCAAATATGCAAGTTCTATGAGTTCATAGCTAACTGTGCTACTAGGAGGTGGGCCCAGTCAGAAGATGGAAGTCACTGGTAGCATAATTTGGAAGAGTATATCCCTGGCTCCTTCCTTCTCTCTCTACTTCCTGGTAATCATAATGTGAGCAGCTCACTTCCACCAAGGCCACTGACTCCCATAATATTTCTATCCAGGAGCCAGCCAGCCAACCACAGAATGAACCCACCACTGTGAGCCATGTAAACTCCTTATCTTTCCCCTAAAGTTGTGGGTATTGGGTATTATGTCCCAGCAAGGGAAAGTTGACTAACACATTGCTGTGAAATGATTTAAGATTAAAAACATACAAGATAGCTATAAACCACTGAGAAGTACATAGTTATACATATGAAAGTCATTTAAAAATGACACAAAATGCCTCAGTCCTACAAGACTCAGAAATTGTAAGATATAATCAGTTACTGGCAACAATGAAAGTTTTGTTCTATAAAATACTATTCTAAATTATTTCCTTATCTAGTACCTAATCCTGCAATTTTTTTCCACTTTTGGTCACAAATACTAGGATTAAGAAATCTTCAATGTTGCTCAAAATATTACTTAAATGTATTGTTTTATAAGACAATTTTACATAATTAAATTAAAATGTGATATGCCTATTACTCGCTTAAAAACCAGCAAATGAATCTCGAATGGTCTTCCAGAATCAAAGCTATCTGCCAGCACTTTGGCTTCTCTGTGTTCCTATAGCACTTCCCTGTGCAGCTACCACTACACTGGTGACACCCAAGGGTAAAAGGGAGAAAATTAAAACGTCAGTGTACTGTATACTCAGATCACTAGGAGGAGCTTTCATGCTATGGGGGAGGATAATGCATTCTTAACCAATATAAACTCCATTACACATTATTATGACTTCACCAATTACAAGATCACTGGTGTCATCATGAATGGAAATGGAGCCAGGTCCAGTAGAGCAGGCAGGTATTCCCAGCGCTCTAGGAGGATAAGGCAAGAGGATCTCAAATTTGAGCCCATGCTGGGGAACACAACAAGACTTTGTCTCATTAAAAAAGGGGGGGGGGGGGGGGACTAAGGATGTACTTCAGTGTAAAGGTAATGGGCTCAATTTTCAGTAACACACACACATACATGCACACACAACCACATACACACAAAGAAAATGAGAAGCTTGTGGAATGGAATGCAGAATTAAGATTTTGCAACATTAAAGGTGCCAAGGGTGATTTTAAGACAAATTGCTGATATGACCATTAACATCATTAAAGATAAATACAACTCATAAATTGAAAAGTTGTTTGCAGTGGGAACAAACTATAAGAAACACTTTTCAAAATGGTTAAAATTCTATCTTACATTATTAACCAATGACTACCCCTTACTATCAAAACCAGCCATCACAAATTGCTATGTGTGACTATAGTCTACGTAAATTATTGCCACACACAAAATACAATGGCTCCTCTGACACAATGCTGGCAATGACTACCATCCTCACATCTGCTGGCATTACTGATGCTAATGACAAGGATATTTCTCATGAAGTGAGAAAGAATAGCCCAAATGACTGCAACTATCAACTATAAGTCTTAATCTCAAAAGGCAGTTAAAATTAAGACAGTAAGAAGGTGCTAAGAACATCAATATTCATTGCAGCAGTATTCACAACAGAAATGGAAATGACTCAAGTGTTTGTTGATACAGAATGGGTAAAGACAATGGTGAGCAGAGAAGTACAGCTTAGTCTAGGTAGAGCACTCTCCTGGGATGTAGGAAGTTCTGACATTGATTCTGTAGTATCCACTGCCAGAACTTTTTAAAGAAAGCATAGTAAACACGCACACACACACACACACACACACACACACACACACACACACACACACAAACACACACACACACACAAAGAGAGAGAGAGAGAGAGAGCGAGAGAGAGAGAGAGAGAGAGAGAGAGAGAGAGAAGTGTCAACAAAAGAACAATATGCAGCTATAAATAAGGATATCCAGTCACATAAAACATGGATGAAGCTCAAGGACATCATGTTAAATTAACTAGTAAGAAAAAAAGCACATTGTAGAATTCTACTCATACGAAGTAACCAAACCTATAAGCAGGAAAACTGTAAGTAGTCAAAAATTAAAGACATAGAAGTAGAAAGGGCGTTGTCAAGGATTAGCAAGAAATGAACTAAATGCCAAAAGGACATCGCTTCAACCTGATCAAACTCGGGGCCTTCACACTGAGCCACACTCCAAGCCCATTTCTGATTTTGAGACAGGGTTTGCTAAGTCACTGGGCTGCATAGGCTGGGCATGAACTTGTGATCCTCCTGCCTCAGCCTTGCAAAGTGGTGGGATTGCAGGCCTGCATCACCATGCGTGGCTAAATATTATGTATATTAACCAAAAATAATAAATAAAAAGATATTGAAGATAGATTTGAAGAAGACACCTAAAATGTAACTTGAGCTACAAAAGGGACAAGGTTATCTCTTAAAGGTTACACAGTGATATCCATTCCTTCATTCTTAAAAAATTGAATCTGGCATCACTACCACCATCTGATTCTTACGGGAAGTGAATTTACTAAAGAAACCACAAAGTCTATGAAGAAATACAAGGCCCTGAGTTGGAGGACTGCCATAAGTTCAAGGCCACCCTGGGTTATATAGTGAGTTCAGGACCAGCCTGAGCAAGAGAATGAGACTCTGGCACACAAAAAAAGAAAAAAAAATAAAAAATAAAAAGTATAGTGAAAGATACAGATAAATGTGTTAACTAATAGACATATAAGTACATGGCAAACCAGTGTCACTTACCCTCCTTAATGATGCTTCAGCGCCAACTGCACTTTCTGGGTGAACCCACTTAGAAGACGGCAGACCAAGTCCTGAGTATGTGTGTGTTCCATTTGGATACTGCCAAATAACTGGATAAAGTCCAAGCTGATTATATGAAGCAGAAGGATGGGCTTGTCCAAGAAGATGAGGTGACTGATGCTGTAATAACTGTTGCTGCTGCTGGTGTGCTAGGGCTAAGTGGCTCAAACTGCTGGCATGAGCGCTTTCTAGGCGTGGGTGGCCACCAAGTAAGGAGGCAGTAGGCACTCCTGGTAACACAGTGGGGAGTAAATGTGGGTGATGAACAGAATGGTGTGGACCACTGGTCAGAGGGTGAGTGTTAATAGTAGGCAACGGTGTTTGACTAGATGATCCAGTTAGTAAATGGGGTGCAGGAGTTAAGGCGGGGTGATGGGTAGCTGGATTTAAACAGGTACGATGGGATGAGGAATGGAGAGGGAAAGGATGATGACTTATGAAAGGTGAAATGTGATTAGCTCCTGTTTCTGAAGCAATAAGAGCCGGGTCTCGATAAACTGTGAAATGCTCATTTTTATCAATGATAAGAGGGCTCTTTGTAGTTTCCAATGCACTGCTTCGAGAAGAAACTGGATGAAAACTGCATCTTGGTAACTCATGTTCTGTCTTACTTGCCAATTTTCTTTCACCAATAGCTTGGTTGTTCATATAATTGGCTTTAGACTTTACAGAATCAGGGGAATGAGTAATTTTGGGTTTAACAACTTCAGGTGATGTGTTAGATTTAGTTTTATGAGCATCTACTGAAACATTTAGTTTAGATTTTACATTCTCTGGGGGTGGACTTCGCTTATGTAGCTTATCTTCTGTGACCAAAACTGCATTTGAAGACGACATGTAAGAGACATATTGACTTTTGTCTTTTTCCACATCGAGGTGACCATTTCCTGAAGCAGCACTGATAACACCTGATTGAGTTAAATCCACTTTAACGACATCACTGACACAGTTCTGCTCAGAATCTTGTTTTGCATTTCCCAAGTACTCTGTATTTGTAATTGCATTTTTTGAATTACTAACATTAGGATCCACTTCTTCAAGTGTCTTGAGGCCAAAGTTGCTTGACTTTTCCTGAGCCACTGTTTCTGAATTAGTATCATTTGTAATATCAATTACACATTTAGGTGTGAGTGGCCTGGATATGAACTTCTCCTTTGGTAATTCCACTGTATGTGTGATGTCCTTATTGCATTCTTGAAGAAGTGAATCATTAGTATTATGATCAGCAAGTGTTGCTTGTTCTGATGAATGTATAATCCTTTTTTCTTGAAGCTGAGTATCAACAAATTTCTGCTTCTCTGCTTCCTCAGAAGTATGTTCCTGAATTTGATCCCAGGGAGGCTGGATATCTATTAGTGTCTCTTCTCCTCCCTTCTCACTATTTTGGGATTTTCCTTCTTCTCCATTGAGCTTTGAAGTGTTTTTAATTTTCAATTCGTGCTCTGGCTTTTGCTCCAAGAAACTACTGGTTATTCTCTTATTTGAATTATCTGAGTCACTGCTCTCAGAAAAGTCTGAGGCATTTTCAGTCCGTAGTCTTTTCATATTTAGTTTCTTTTCATCCTCTTCAGGTTTCCTTCTTTTATTCATCAGGTGTTTGTTTTTACCTTTAGAATTTTCTGTAAGATTAAAAAAGACAAATCTTATTTTTCATAATGAATACTAAATAAATAATTTTAAAATAATTTTTATTCTCATTTTTTTCATTGTAAAAACAGTGGGTACTACCTCCTCGTGAGATATAATCATTCTTTTCCTCCTTCATCTTCTCTTCATCAGGTACACTGCTATCTGAGCCTTTTCTCTTATTTGGACGATTATTTCTTTGCTGCTGTTGCTGATGTGTGCTCTGTTTTGGTAAAACAGCTTGAGAGTTCATTGCTGGTCTGGGACTATTTGCTTGGGCACGTGTATAATGGCCCTAAAAATAAACCAATAATGATTTTTACAACCAGTTTCTAAATAGCTAAAGAAAAATTCTTTATAGAAATCCACTACTAATAATACATACGTGAACAGCGTTGATACTCTGATTGGCACGAGACCTGCGTCGTGATGTAATTCCAATATTTTCACCTTTTAACAAAGAGTGAACAACATCATCTAGAAAGGTCATTTGAACCATAGAAGGATCAACATTCTGTGGTTCTAGTACCTAATGTAAAACAAAAAACAGAAACAAAAATTAAATCCAATGAACTACGCAATACTTGGGTACGTTTGTTTCCTTAGCAGAAATGTTTAGAGAACAATCTGGGATCCCTAACTTATAAAATACTATCAGATAACTTATGTAAACAAGTTGGTAATTAGCAAATACAAAATTATACTTTTAACCCTCTGAGTATCAATTCAACTGGTAGCTAAGATTTAAAAAGCAAACGTCATTTACTGCAAGTACACCCTGAAAAAACAAGAACAGAAACCAAAAGCGTAGATTCCAAAAGGAGTGACTACCTCAACAAGAGTATGAAAGTCAAAGTTAAAAAATACATCTTAAAAGCAGGCTACGGATATCAGAATGGCAAATTCTCACAATAACTGAAAACAGAAACACCATTTGAGCCAGCTATATCACTCTGAGTATCTTACCCAAAGAGTTAAAGACATCATATTACTGTGACACTTGCAGACCACTGTTTATAGCAGTGTAATTCATAACAGCTAAATCCAGGAAGCACCCTACATGTTTACCAGCACATGAATAAATTTTTTTAAAAAGTGTGTATGTGTATATGCCACCACCATACAGACAAATCTGAGTCATTTGTAGGAAAATAGATGCACCCTGAAATCATTATGCAAAGCACAGTAAGTCAAGACATAGAAATTAAAGATTGCACGGCTTGTCATAAATGAGAAACTTAAAATGTAAATAACCTTAAAATGTAAAAGACTGCACGGTTTGTCATGTATGAGAAACTTAAAATGTAAATAACCTTAAAATGTAAAAGAACAATGTAAAAGAGATGACAGGAAATAGAGGAAAAAAAAACCGTGGAAACAGAAGAGGATCTGAGGGATGGAGGGAAATATGGCATGAACACATACACATACACACACACACACCCACACTCACACTCACTCACTCTCTCTTATTTGGTGGGAGTAGGAAGGAAACGAGGTTCAATAATACAATTTATTTATTATTATTTTGATTAATACTTTAAACAAAGTATGACAATTATTTATGAAGGAACTTTTTCAATATTCAAACTTCACTTGGGTAGAAAGACAGAAATATTTATTTTTTTTCCACATGAACAGCTAGCTTTGAAATGAATATTTTTCTCAAAAAGAAATTCCAATCTTTTTCATTTGTTTTGACACTTAAGAGAGCATACTAACAGGAAGATTTGGTGTGAGAACTGTAGGTGTGTTAAGCGAGAGACCATTCAGGAAATATTTTTATTAATGAGTGACAGAAAAACTCATTCATTCAGCAAACCTAGGGATTAAAAAGATTATACAATTAACAGTTTGGTACTTCGAATTCAGTGACTGATTTTACCAATCTTGAAATAAATTTGCCACTACCCTAACACTGATCTGAAGTCATCTCGTCGTAAAACCGGATACATTAAAACTTTAGGATGATACGACTAAAAATTGTAGAGATGACAGTTATTTAGTATAAAACTGTTGATGTATATTTTTTGGAATTGTTATTTCTACTGTAAAAATCACTTCCAAAAGATGTTAGTTTAGGGATTAAGGGAATATAAACTCACTGGTACAGCATGTGCTTATTAGCATGTGCAATGCCCTGGGTTGGATCCCCAGCACCACAAATAAATAGTTAAACTATTTACCTGATCATTCATAACGATCATGGTTCGGGTGAAGAGATCATGATGAGTAATTATGCCTGTAAACCACTGGGTGGCAGAGTCTTGTCTATATACTCTCACTCTGTATCCATTTAAGGAATAAGGACCTTTAAAAGAAAACAGGAAGAAGGGATATCATAAATGGAGATACTCTCATCTAAGATTTATCCTTTAGGAGAAACATAAAGCTATGTAACAGATGAATAAAAGATGCCGGAAATGAGTTTTAAAAGGAAGGTTTAGAGGACAAGTATCTTTTAGAACAGATCATTTTGAAGTTACCATTACACCCACTATTAAAAACATACACTTTCATACTAAATGAAAACAAAACACTTTTAAGTATGAAAGCATGTTTCTGGGATCCTGAGGATAGAATACAAGTAAATTTATGCTAGTCTCTGAATGTAATAAGGTTATAATACAAAGCTGCTTAACCAGGTTCAAGTAAACAGATGACTGACTACATGCCTAAAACAGAAAGGTAATTTGGGACACAAAGTCTGAGTTTCACAGTTGTCAGAACCTTATTAGAAGCAACTACAAGTTTTTAAGTTTTAATTAAATTTAATTAATCTTTAGGGTACTGAGGTAATTCCCACAGCCTTTGCACTGAGCTACATTTTCAGCCCTTATTTTCTTTTTATTTTGAGGTGGTATTCTCACTACATGGAAGAAGCTGGCCTTGGAGAGTTTCACTGCCTCCGCCTTCCAGAATGCTAGAAATACAGGCTTGTGCCACTAGCAACTATAAATTTCAATTTCTGTTATAAAGTTGTTAAAATTCTTAAACCACCAAGAGATAGCTAAGTGAATTTATAAATATAAAACTAAAAAGATTTTTAAAATAAAATACGATTACACTTTATGGTTATGGTGGCTTTTTCATTTACAAGCACTAAAATAAAATCAAATACAAAACAGGAATTGCAGACCTGATTGCTGTCCATTAATAACAGTGTTATATGCTAATGATTTACAAAATATTTTCAAAATTTCCACTTGCTTATTATCTTTCAACTCTTAGGTACTGTAACCTGCTTTATAAAAAAATTAAAATTAAGTGAGTTTAACAGATTAACCAAATTATAAATCAAAGTGCCTGGACACATAGAGCTGGGCCTGGGTATCTATACCCATAATCAAAATATTGGGATTAAGAGGGGAAGGCATGAGCAGGCAGCATACGGCAGGAGAACTCAGTTTTAGGCCGCACTGAAAATGGCGGTACAGTCCTTACCTACCATGCTTGAGGCCTTGGCTTTCATCCCCAGTTTGGAGAAATGAGTGGAACAGAATTTACATTTCTGATTGCCAGGCTGATGCTATTTCTTCTAGGGTTAGCAGACTCAAATTATCAATTAATGGATTAATACATATTCATCAGTCTACAAAATTAAGTTTGCCAGTCTAGGCATAGTTCCTGAAGGTTGGAAAAATAATTCAATGGCAGCCTTTCTTTCCACAGTACACCCAAGGACCTAGTTCAAGGTGCAGGATTACCACATACATAAAACAAAAACAGAAACACTAAACCACATGATATGTAAACGAAAATCATTTATCTGGAGAAAACTGAAAACACTGATTTGCTGAATTTTAGACAGGTGATATATACACTGTTAAGACAGACTCCATTTTATAAAAACTGTATAGTCTTTTTTAACTGTGGGGAAAAAAAACACTCCATATTACCTTCTGTTACTGATATGATCAAGTTTTTAAGTACCATTATTGAACCACTACACTGGTTTTTTCCTAAAAGAATACAATTTTGAATCTGTCCTACCTTTTTGTCTAAGATAAACAGGAACTATTACATCTTTACTTTTTCTTTCCTTACAATAAGAAGAAACCAAAAGCTATTTAAAAACTTAGTTTGGTTTCCTCAACAAATAAATTATGAAGAATACAGAGAATAAAGAAGGCAACTATAGGGGATATTATCAACCATCACATTATGTCTGTATCTCTAGATTATTATTATAATTATTATTATTATTATTGAGGCAGGGTTTCTCTCTGTAGCTTAAGCTGGAACGAAGCTCACTATGTAGCCCAAGATGGCCTGGCAATCCTTCTGTCTCAAGCTTCCCAAGTGCTAGGATTACAGGCGTGCGCCACCACACTCAGTTAACCTTTTACACAATGTTGAAGTTGGAACCCAGGGCCTTGCACATGGTGTAAGAGCATCGTAATCACTGAGCTATACCCCCAGCTCTACAGACCTCTAGATTTTAAAAATATAATAAAATCTGTTACACCCATTTATGAGATAAAACCAAATCTGAAACTAGCTAACACTTTTAAGAATCTAGTTTTTCTGGCATAATAATGGTATGGCAGCTTTGTTTAAAAAATGGATAGAATAAGGTGACTTCTGAAATCTGACGGATGGGGCAGTACTGGCTAAAGTTTTGTTTTGGAGACAGAATCTGGCTCAGGAGTTCAGGTTAGTTCTGAACTCCCTAGTCGCATGGACTGGCCTTGAACTCAGGAGGATTCTCCTCCCTCCGCTTCCCCAGTGCTAGGATTACAGGTCCATGCCACCACACTCAGCTGATTTTTACTTGGTGTGGGAGACCCAAACCCAAGGCCTTGCACGCACTAGGCCAGTTCTTTGAACACTGAATTACTAAACTGTTGGATTAAGAGGTGGGCAATGCAAATCACTAAAAGGTCATTTTTGTGTATGCTTAAAATTCTCTGGAATAAAGTTAAAGAACAATTTCAGGAACTTAATCATGTAGATAATCTGCTACTGTATCTAACCATTTAAGCATAGCAGCCACAAGTTAGATTATTTCTATTAATGCTTAATGGCATAGGTATTATCAAGTTAAGTATGAATTTAAAATAATGGTATTTTTAACATTTAGTACCACGTCAACTGTCAATGCTGTATCTCAGTTTCAACTCAATTTCCCCCAAAAATGTATCTAAAATATAGGATGTGACAAATATAAATGGAATTATTGAGAATTATAAAACATCACTGGTCTTAAGATCACAGGTTGCAGATAAGCTTGCAACTTAGTACAATGAAAATAAAACCAAACCTAGAATTGTGCTAATTACTGAAGAAGGGGCACTGTACTAAGTGAGTTTCCTCAGATACCAACAGCTTTCAAAGGAAACTAAATACTGCTCTGGGTAACACTCTACTGCAAACTTGCTTCTGATTCCAGAAAGAACACACCAAAAGAATTCCATATTTTGTAAAACTTCCAAACAACAAAACACAAGGGGGGCAGTAATTTCATGGCACACATTTAGCTTAAATTAGTTGAAAAACTTGGTAGATTATAAATTCTCTATCGAAATTATGATGTAGCAACTATACCTCCTGGACTGTACATAACTCACTGTACATACAAGACTGGGCCTCCTATTTATATTGTATATAATCAAACAGTCAACAAGTCGTCTAGTTCCAAATACTGATGATGATGATGTGATGACGGATAACTTCAAAATAGTTACCTTGCATAAAAATCTCCTGAACCTTTTGTTCCTTTACCCAGACTTTCACTTCCTCATGAAGCTGCGGGTTGTCCCTGAGAACTGGGTTTAGGCTGTCTATGTCGTCCTAGAAATTATAGATTAAAAGAAAAAATCCACATTATGCTTTCCTAACATTACTACTACTAACTTTCCATCTTATGTTGTACAGACTTAAGAAATGCCTTTACCTAAATGTGTATAAAACCATAAATTCAAAAATTATGGCTTATTAGTAACAACATAATAAAGCACAAGAAATCCATGTTAAGATTTGATCCTTCACAACAATATATTATAGTCAAAATGTGAAATTTATTAACGTTTCCTAATTTTTGAAGTACAGCCTTATTCCTGGCAGCATTTAAATTATTTTACTATTTGAATTAACACACAAATCAAGTAATTTCAAAGTTGGTAGCAAAGACTCGAGTATGCTAATTAGTTCCTGCCTTTAAAACAGTTAAAAATATTAGGCCTTGAAACTACAAGTCCTTTATTCACTGTACTAATTTAAATGATAGCTAATTAAATTCTACTAAACTCATCTGATTAGTAACTTCTAATGCTAAAACTTTTATTTTTCAAGTCAACATTAAAACACCCACGGAATTAAAATTATATCATTGGTGGTACTATACCTTAACAATGAGGATCTAGGCACAGAAACAATTAAGTCACAAAGTTTCCCTTAATCTGCTTGACACTTCACATTCTGTTGTGCATGTCTCAAAACATCTGCAGCACTCCTGCATGTGAGACTGGCTGCAGGAGACAGTAGTGAAGTGAGAATAAGGGGGCAATGTCAATATAATGGACTAGCGGCTGATTGAAACCAGCTAATTAAAACAAGTTAGGCAAATAGAACTACATGAGGTAAATAAAAAACATCTAGTAGCATGGAAAAAACAAAAGGTGGATGGAGGATTCAAAGATGTCTGGGGGTGGGGCATAGATCAGTATGTTACAGCACTTGCCTGTAATCCCAGCACTCTGGAGGCTGAGGCAGGAATGCTAGGAGTTCAAGGCCAGTCTCGATTACAAGGTGGGTTAAGGACCAGCTTGGACTACAGGGAAAGACTCCATCTCAAAGATAACAAAATCAGATATGGCTAACTGAGCATGTCATACTTTAATCCTAAATCCAAGCAAAGATATTCCTTCTCACCTATCATTGTAAAATACAAACCTTGCAGGGTGTGATGCAGCATGCTTATAATCTCAGCATTCTGGGGTGCTTATGGAAGTGGATTACAAATTATAGGCCCATCTGGGGAATTTAGTAATTTAGTGAAAGTAGTGAAATTCTGTGTATCATTCTATGTGGTATGTCTATTACATCTAATGAGAGTGAACAAGCAGAAACAAGGACTTTTAAAGTGAAAAAAGCACACAAAATTAGGTAAAAATGTGTCTTTTTGAAAAATATACCCATTAACATAGCTTTTGGTTAAAAAAAATCAAGTAATCTTGTTTCTCTATCCCCTATTTAATAGTGTACTGCAGGGGGTGAGAGTATAGCTCAGGAGTAGAGCATATGCAAGACCACAGTCTGAATCCCCAGTATATAATAAAAAAGTAATATTGTAAGACACATTATCTCATCATTTTAGGAACTCAAAACATGTAAAGCTTCATCAAGCCTAACCTTTTTGATGCACACCATCTGGTATATAACAAATAGCACACAGGAAACTATTTTCTAAGGGCAACTACTGCCCTTTTTAGATAGCTCTGACAGCTATAAACTCTTTTAAAATCATTCTTGAGGCTGGGAACACAGCTTAGGGTTAAAGTGCTTGCCTAGCAAGCATAAGGCCCTGGATGTGACTCCCCAGCACCACATGAAGCTGGGTATGACGGGGCATGGGTCTAATTCCTGGATTCAGGAGGCTGAGGCAAGAGGACAGCCTTGTGTTCGAGGTCAGATTCAGCTATAGAGTGAGTTCAGGAACAGCCCAGACAACAGAGCCAGATCACGTCTCAAAAAGAAGAATTTTATACTGTAAAAATTAGTTTGTTAAAAATTCATTTTATTTAATCAACAGTTAAAGAGTAATGAACAGATTCTCAAGATAACCAGATGACATATAAATATCTACTGAATAGTAAATTACTGATTTTCTAGCTCAAAAAGCATACCACTAGAAGCTGGTAATGAGGCACTTTACCAATATGACCTTACATAAGTTCAAGTTTCTGTATATTGGTTTCCTCATTTACAAAACAGAGCTGGTAAGGTCTGCCTGTATCTTAATAAGTGCTTTGTATATGATTTTAAAAAGTACTGAGATTAGTTTTCCAAAAGTATCTTATTCTAAATTATCTATGATATTGAATGACAATTACTCAGTTAATTAAAACCCACCAGATGATGGCCACACTGTTAGCTCATCTTCTCCTCCCATATGTATACTGCTTTTTAAGTTAAAGGCATTACTACAAACTCAATGCCAATTTTAAAGCAGCTCATAAAAGGTTAAATGAGTAACAGAGTCAAATAAAGATTTTGTCCCTATGTATTGGCCTGCATAATTTTGCTAAAATACCAAAAATCAGATACAAGGCCATTAAAAAGTGGTTTACGGAGAAGAAAACTTAGGGATCTGTAACTGAAATACGGCCTCAAGTTGTGTTTTGAGCTTGTAAGATTAAAAAACAATCTGCAAAGTACATTACAAAACATGTTTGTGACATCACCTGTAAGTATTTAAGCACATACAGAAACTTTGTTGATTAACCTAATATTTTTAAATTTTTATTTTAAAACAAGTACACCCAGATAGTGAAAGAACAGCATACTGTGAACTTTCCCTTTCCATAAACTATAGCCTATTTGAATTGCTACATGTAACATGTAACCTCTAGCAACTGGAAAAGATAAGATTCAGCAAGATATGCCTTATTAGAAACTTGTACAAAACATAAAAAAAAATTAAAACTGGAACTTGCATGAGAGTTTAGACTGTATTTACTTTAGTTTGTTTTTCTTCCTTTTGTAAGAACAGATTTGCTATGACTATTACTTGGGCACAATGAATACGGTAACACAACAGCAGCTAATATGACTGTGCAAGATTGTGTTGGGTATTTCCACACATTGCTAATTTCTGTAATAAATTTGGAGACTGAAATCAGACCCTTTTTACACACCATGGTTCATGGTTATAACCAGAACAACATCAAGTAATAGCGTCTTTATCATAGAGGGTCAAAAGCATCTTATACAGAATGAACCCAAAGCAAAGACCTGGACTTGAGGAACAGGAACGGCAGGCACAGCAATGAAAAGGGCAAGGGCAAGTGCAAGGCCCTGGGTTTGATTCCCCCGCACCACATTAAGCTAGGTGTGGTGACACATGCCTATAATCCCAGCACTCAGGAGGCTGAGGCACAGCCTGGTTTACAGAGCAAGACCCTGTCTCAAAATAAATAATAAAATAGAAAATATAGAAAAACCCTTGACCTTTCTGTAAATCTGATAAGCTTCTAACGTTGCATCATATCAATTCCCCCACAAACTAATCCTTGGTTGTATTTTCTATGTATAACCATAAAAACAACTACTGGTATTTTAAATATCAGGTTAAACTTTTTGACACACCTGTTTTGTCCGTCATGAACTCCCTCATCTTTACTAGTGTACAACACACACAGACACACACACACACACACAAAGAGACACACGTATGATACACAATAGCTACACTGAGTTTGTGTGTATGTATGTGTATGTATGTGTGTGTGTGTGTGTGTGTATATATATATATATATATATATACATATCACACATCCAAATTACAATCCTTCTCCTTCCCGACCCTTCTTTTCCCTCCTTCATTCCCCTTGATTCTCACCATCACACTCCTTTGGTTCTATAAAATGCCTGTATTCTGGGTTTCTTACATTAGAGAAATTATGTATCAGCCATAAACTTAAATTCATCGTTACCAAAACTACCGATGACTGCTTGTCATCACTGGGGCTGCTGAGCAAGAGTGAGTGACCAAAAGTTTGAGGATGTACCTTGGTGCTAGAGCACTTGCCTAGCAAGTACAAGGCTCTGGATCCAACACTCAGTACAGAGAAAAAAATTAAAACACTTACTAACATACCATGTTTTGTGTACTGAAATACTTGCTGAGACTAGAAGAATATAATGGTAGAGCACTTGTTTAGCAATGCACAAAGCTCTTGGTTTAATACTCTGTACAAAAGAAAAAAGGTTAAGTATTTGCTGTGACTACAAACATACAAAGTTTAAAACCCATTACAGAGTACAAAAAGCACAGGTGGCCATACTGTTTACAGTTTAATTCCAGTAAGTAAAGGTATTAGTAAGAGCTGGGATGTATTTTCAAAACTTAAAAAAAAAAGTTGGCAGGTATTTCTCACTAAGAGGCTAAAGAGTAAATATGTTAAATCTGTGGGCCATATTGTTTCTGTCACTATTCTACTCTGCTGTTATGGCAGAAATCATACTCAAACGACTACACAAATAACACATAAATAAATGGACGTGACTATGTTCTAATGAGAGGAAAATTTTTGATACAGGGACTCCTTCTGTAGGCTAAGCTGATCTTAAACTCAGTATGTGGCTCAGGGTGGCCTCAAACTCACAGAAATTCTCCTGGATCAGCCTCCCAAGTGCTAGGGAATAGAATTCAGGGCCTTCTGTTGCTACAACTCTAGTCCACTAAAGAATTTTAATATACTGCCATTCTATCAGGTTTGATTTCCATATAGGATGCTCAGGTGTCATGGCATTTTTTTCCAAAGACTTAAAAAGTCAAAGGCCTTACAAGTATAAGAAGCACTGAGAGTTGGCCTATCCATGGTAAACTAAAATAAAGACAAAATTGAACAACCAGTAAAGAATCAGGATTAAGAACTTCCATTAACTAACTATTAACACTATTTCACAAATGCCTGAATTATGTACATTTATTTGGAAAATAATACAGAAACTTTTTACTTATTAAAAACGATCTTAAAATAAAGAATCAAAACATTTTCAAAATAAATGAGTTTCCTTCATATATTCCTTAACAAAGTTTAACTTTTTATATAAACTTTTATGATGTACTTAGTTATACTGAAAGGTCAGATTTACTCCTGTGGTCGACAATTAATTATACAGAAGTCAGTATCATCCACTTCTCTATACTTCATAGTAAGGTAAAAATGACTGCATGCTTTGCAAAACAATGAACATTCTAAAGATATCTCTTCAACATGAAGCTGTTTCATGCATCTAGTTTATTAAGAATCAAAGTTAGTCACACACACAAACACACACACACACAGACACACACACACACAAAATATTTTCGAAAGACTAACATACTTAAGGGTTAGGAAAACAGGTCAGTTGTACAGCACCTGCTTGGCATACATGAGGCTCTGGGTTTAATTTCTAGTACCTCATCAAGTTAAAAAAGCAAACATAATTAAAAGCAAGAGGTAATTCAATTCTATGTATAGACAGCTGAATCCAGACTCTCATGTAAACAATAACAATGGAATTTCTTTCAAAATCCTAATTAGAAGCCAGAGATGCTGCTATATACACCAATCATCCCAGCTACTTGGGAGGCTGAAGGACAAGGAGTTCAAGACACTTCAGAGGACATCAAACAATTTGGTCCTCCTCACAGTCTATTTCTTGCACAGAATTCAGTGGACTTTTTTGTGGCCCTTAAAGTGAGGTCTCTGCAATTGAATCATAGGAACATAAGTCAGTAAGGCACAGGTAGAAAAGCCAGATTCCTCAGAAACTGATTTCATGGGCTGAAATAGACTTCATAGGAAAGGAAGTCAAAAACCAAGTAGACCAGACGGTTTACACAGTCAATTCCAGCAAGACATTCTTAAAGAAATGCAAGTAATTATCATTGAGCTTACAGAAGAACTTAATAAACAGTGGCCCTAATAAATACAAAGTTTACTGAGTATATGGAAAATATAAATAAAAAACTAGCTGAGGCAAATAACACAACACAATTTACGAAGGAATATTTTAACAAAAGTGGAAACTGAACTGAAATATACCTCAGGTTCAGGATATAAAAAATTCATCTGATAGCAGGAAGTTGGCTCTAGCACCACGCAAACACAAAATTACAGACCTTGAAAACAAGGATGATGAAATTTATGCCACAATCAGGCGTGACAACAAAATAGGAAGTGAGCAACATGGCTGGATACAAGACAAATGGATGACTCAAAGAGAGCTAACTTCAGAATTATGAGTATGGGAAAAGGAGCAGAAGACAGCACAAAAGTTTTGAAGATTTTATTCACTCGCTGAAGTTATGGTAGAAAACTTCCTGAATTTACAAAAGAAGCTAATTTTCTGGTACTAGAAGCTTACAGAACACCAAATTACCTTGACCAGAAAAGAACCTCACCACTACACATCATAATCAAAATCTCAAATTCAGCACAAAGAGAGATTAAAAGCACCAAGAAAACAATAAACATTATCCTACCAATGCAAATCCACCTAAAATACTGCAAATTTTTCAATGTAAACATTAAAGGCCAGGAGAGCCTGGAATGAAATCTTTCAAGATTTAAAAGAAAACAGTGTTAATCTAGATTATTGTATCCAGCAAAGTCATCCCCGAAATTTGTAAGTAAAAATGTGTCATAACAAATGTTAAAGAAATATAGGTCGATAGCTCAACATCAGAGAAAATACTTCAAATCACAGAGAGAAGAGGACACCAAAGAACACAAAGGAAAGGAAACAATGAAATTCTAAGAGAAGAGGATGGAGGAAGGGCACAGTGGTTAAAGCACAATCTGAGTTGATTCTCCATCACCAAGTAAAGCTGGGGGTGGTGGCGCATGCCTATAATCCTCAGCACTCAGCAGGCTGAGACAGGATGATTGCTTGAGTCCAAGGCTAGACTGGAAGACTGTGGCAAGCACTGCCCTGAGTCTCAGGCCAGCCTGGGCTACATCAGTGAATTCATGACCAGGCTGGGCTACAAAGCGAGACCCTGTCTTAAAAAAAGAAAAAAGAAATTCTAAGAAAAAGAAAACTACAAGAAAAACAAGACAACGACAAGATTCAGTAAAAAACAATAATTACTTCCAATGCTAATCATTTTAACCTGACAATCAAAGATAAAGACTGCAAAATGGATCAAAAAACAAAACCCAACCATTTGCTGTATGCAGGAGACACGTTTCATTCACAAAGAAGCACACAGAGTGAAGGTAAAAAAAAAAAAAAAATTCAAAATGGACATACTACCAAACCTGATACAAAGATTCAGTGCAATCCCAATCAAAATATCAACATTTTCCACAGAACAAGAAAAATCTGAAAATTCATATGGAATCAGAAGAGATCCCAAATAGCCAAAACAATCCTAAGCAACACAACAAATGCAGGAAGTATCACAGTATCAAACATCAAATTATACTATAAAGCAACAGTGATTAAAAACATACACAGGGTTTTGACTTAAAAACAGACAGATGAATCAATGGAACAGAACTGATGATGCAGAGATACCTCAGACTGTCTTCAGCCATCTGATCTTCAATAAAGAAGCCAAAAACATATGCTAGAGTAAAGACAGATTCTTTAACAAATAATGCTGGGACCCCCATCTCTAAGTCAGTATTTTGTGTTTGGTTCATTTCACTACTGTATTATAGAATTCGGAATTTTTGCATGAACGACAACAACAATATGTATGTATAGAAAATTAGGCAAGAAGATAGCTAAAATTACACACATAAAACATCATTTAAAATCCTGAGTCATGCACCCCTCAACGTATAGAAGCCAGAGGTTCTTTTGAATTTTTTGGATTATTGTATAATTTTGGATTTGCATGCTTTTAAGTTACTGCTGCCTCCTCAATGCTCAATATTGTTCAAATTATGACTATCAAATAATAAAGCAGAATTTCAATGAAAAAAAACCAAACATCTTTTCAATAAAAACAACGACAAAACCAAGTAATTCCGGGAAAACTGGTTACCCACCTGCATACTGTGGTTTAAATATGAAATGTCCCCCCGCCCCCTCAAGAAAGCCTCATGTATTTGGATATTATGTATTATCTATGAGACCACTAGCCGTTGGGAGCTGGGAGAACGGGCCCTTGTCTGCAGGAATGGAGTACAGGCCTGAGGAACAGATTACAGGTATGTGCTGGGGACTTACCACACCTCAACAGTAAGGCTGGACCAGGTGTGGACCACTGGGATGTGCATGGAAAGATATATAAGCTCCTTCCTGCCTTTCTTATGGGACAAGACTCCAGGTGCCTTAACCTGGCTTCCTATTAGCAATGTCCTGAGGAACCACATCCACCTCTGCATCTGCCGTGTACTTCCACTGTTGCTGGCACCTGAGCAGACTGGGACCTTCTGAATCTCTGACCTTAATTAAACTCTTCCTTTACTACTTTGTGCATGATGGGACTTGAGTCACAGCAATGAAAAAAATAACTAAGACAATGCAGAAGAATGAAACTAGACTACGTCTCTCCCCATGTACCAAAATCAAATCAAAATGGATCAAAAACCTAGATATTAAAATGGAAAAATTGAACATGTTTAAAGAATAGGTAAAACCTTTTAAGACATAGGCGTAGACAATGCCTTTCTCAATTTAATATCCAAATGCACATTATAACATCATGAATCAGCAAATAGAATTATATCAAATTAAAAAACATCTGCACACCAAAAGAAAAAAAATTAAGAGTGAAGAACTGGCAGATAGGAGAAAAAATTCTGCCAACTACCCTCAGTCAGAGTACTTATTCTCAAGATACAAAGAACTGAAAAAACCCAACTAAAGTAAGAGGCCCCATCAAAAAGTAGGCTACTGACATGAATAGACAAGCTCACAGAATAAGTCTAAATGGCCAACAAACACATGAAAAACAATATTCAGCACCTTTAGACACCAAAAAATTGCAAGTCAAAACAACAGTGAGGTTCTGTCAAACTTCAGTAAGAATGCCTGGTATTAAGAATTCATAAATTAAGGCTGGAGGAACGGCACTGTGGTTAATGCGCTTGCCTTTCAAGTGCAAGGCCCTGAGTTCAGTTTCCCAGCACCACATAAAGCTGGGCATGGTGGCACACAACTCTAATCTCAGCACTTGGGAGGCTGAAGTGGGCAGACTGTCCTAAATCCAAGGTCAGCCTGCGCTACACCACTGAGTTCAGGACCAGCCTGAGCTACAGAATGAGACCCTGTTTCATAAAGAGGAGGAAGAAAGAAGAAAAAGGAGGAGGAGGAGGAAGAAACAAAGAACTCATAAATCAAAGAGGAAGAAACAAAGAACTCATAAATCAACAAATACTGGCAAGCTTGAGGGGAAAACGGAACCCTAATACACTGTTGGTGGGACTGTAAACTGGTGTAAGCATTATGTAAAGCAGAATGGAGATTGCTCAAGAAAACTGAAGAGACATTCCATTTGATCAGCTATAAACTCTTCTGGGTAGCTTCCCGAAAGTGTTATTAAAGATATCATGCGACAGTGATACAGACATACCCATGTTTACAACAGCATAATTTATAACACCCAAACTTTGGAAGAGGCTACTAAGTCCATCACCAAATGAATGAATAAAGAAGATGTGATATATTTACACAAGTAGGACAATGAAGTACTATTCTGCCAAAAATGAAGATAAATCCGAGTAATTTGTAGGAAAATAGATGCACTCTGAAATCATTCTTTTTAATGTAATGAATCAGACACGTAAGTTTGAAATAATGTAACCATAAAAAAGGTAAGAGAAACGGAAGAAAGTAAGAAGACGAACTGTGCGGAGGGAAAGAATGTGGGGAGGAATGGGAAGGAAGGAGAAAGAAAAGTAAAAATGATATGTGAATGAAAAAATACAATGGCAAAAAATAAAGTGAAATAAGTCCAATTTGTTGAATTGTTTTATTCTTTAAAAAATAAAAACATAAAATGGGAGCTGTAGAAATATCTCAATAGTTAAGGCTCAGTAACTGAGTTCAAATTCCCAGCACAACATAAGCTGGGTGTGGTCACACACCCCTGAAATCCTAGCAGTTGGTAGGCTGAGGCAGGAGGATTGCTGTATCTTCTAGGCCAGTCTGGGCTAAGTAGTGAGCTCAGAACAAACCTGGACTACAGAGTGAGGCCCTGTCTCAAAAATCAACAACAACAAAAACCCCATAAAATGTTGCTTACTAAATTATAATCAGGTCACAGGAATACAGTATTCCTGGACATGAAACAGACATTAGCAACAGGTATATATTTATAAAACATAATTTATCAAAACTATCCAGCATTTTTTTAAACATGCTAATGTACAAGTACTAATACATCAAAGCATACCAAAATAACTACATTATCTTCCTTTACATGTTTGGTTGCATCTTGGTTAAAATAAAAGGTATCAATAAGCTTATTTTGACTAATTAAAAATGACTACCAATTTGGTTTTTATTCACTAATATCCAAACTGAAACTGAGCCTTAATAAACATATCATCTGGAGAAAGTTCAACTAGATATGTGTAATTTGCTGAGTGTTATTCACTGTAAGGTCTCATTGTCTTAGAATTCCCAGAGCAAAAGTCAAAACAATTAAGAAATACATTTAAAGCTATTTGAAGGAAAATGTTTTTCTTTCTAAAGCCCGATGTTAATTTCTGTGATAGCCTGAATAACAGGGTTTTTGTTTTTGTTGTTGTTGTTGTTTTGAGACAGGGTCTTGCTTTGTAGCCCAGGCTGATCCTAACCTCAATATGAAGCCCAGGTTGGCCTTGGACTCACAGCAATACTCCTGCCTCATGAATAATAGTTTTAAACTTTTAATAGTTCAAAAGTCTGGAAGGCAGTTTTTTACAAGCTATTTATCAACAGGGCTGTTATGCAATTGAGTCATAAGGAGTCCAACCTATTGAGTCACTGCTTATACCACGTGCCAACCACAGTTTACTAATTATAAGTTCCTCAAATTATAACTGAACAAAAACTCAAGAAGTCCTACAACTATTTAATGTTTCCCAAAGTAGCAGAAGCTATTTAGTATTTTCCAGAGTAGTAACTGCAAATACTCTTTCAGAAGAAACGGCCCAAGTAGGGGGAAAAAAAAAATTCCCGTGTTCAAGAGCACATTTAACCCAAGAAAATGAAATTAAATACTTTCATAATATTTTGAGGAAAAGTATTTCACTAAATATTCCCATGTACAAGCTAATGCTGAGCCAGTATATAAAAGCAACTGTGAAAGCTGGGCATGTTGGGGCATGCCTGTAATCCCAGCACATGGGAGGCTGAGGCAGGAGTGCCATGAGTCCAAGGCCAGCCTGGGTAACAGAGAGAGACCTTTTGTCCAAAAAAAAAAAAAAAAAAGTAATTGTGTCAACGACTTTCTGATTCATATAATGAACATGAATCAGAGCAGCCATATACAGCCCATTTAATGAACAAATCACTGTTAAGATTTTTAAAAATACAAAATGCAATTTCGAAATTACTTCTGAATGAATCCCATACCACCGACTTGGACTGATTTTCACTCTTACCATATACTGCTATAAAAATGATAAACCAACACATTTGAGAACGATAGTACCGTAGTTCTTCTACCCCAGTAAGAAACAACACAATGTAATGCAAACTGAAATTATCAGCAAGTCCTGTGACTTGATTGTATTATGGCAAACTGGAATTATCAGAAAGTCCTGTGACTTGATTATGTTACCAAGTCACTTATTCTTTTATGACCCCAATTAAAAGTCTATCCGGAGAGCTGGGGTGTAGCTCAGCTAAAGTACTTGTCTATCAAGCACAAGACTCTGGTTCGTTCATTTCCCCTGTCCCAAATAAGATGGGCATGGTACTGGACACCTGCAATTCTGGCACTAAGGAGGCTGAGGCAGGAAGACTGCTATAAACTAAGAGGCCAGCCTGGGCTGAGTAGTGAGTTCAGGACCAACTTGGGATACAGAGCAAAGCCCTGTCTTATAAATTAATTAATTAATGGATGAATGAATGCATGTGCTTCTACAACAATCTTTCCTTTGCTTGTTCTTTCTTCTCTTCCTTTCTCTTTCATGGTTTATAAAAAGTTTAATACATCTAGAAAGTCTAATTAGCAAAAAAGGTTTTTTTTTCCAATTTGGTGAAAGATGCTGAATACAGTCTGGGTTACATGCAGCAAGACCCTTTTCCTCTTTTTTCTTTTCTTTGAGACAGGGTCTTGTTCTATACACCTCAGGCTGGTCCTGAACTCACCATGGAGTGACCATGCCTGGCTTTATGCCATAGCTGGGGAACAGAACTCAAGGCCTTATACTTATACTTGCTAGCCAAGTGCTTTAACCACTGTGCCATTCCTCCACCCCAAACAAGCAAACAAAAAAAAAAAAAGTCCAGCCAGTCAAAGGGCACAGAGCTATAACCTCAGCACTCCGAGAAGCTGAGGCAAAAGGATCACAACTTCAAGCATGAGCTGGGCAATTCAGTGAGTGGACTGCGACTATAGCTTAGTGTTACATGCAAGGGTTCAGCGGGACATGAATAGAGATTTGAATATTCAACACGATAATTAAAAGATATTAGTAATCTTAGCAACATCAGTTCCGTGGAAGCAGAGGCAAAAGCCAGGCTTCAATAACTGAAGGTGTTACTGGCCTGGAAATACTGATATAAAGGTAACATTACATTTTTAAGAAGCGTTGTTATGAAGTATAGGACTAAAACAAGGCCAAAAGTAAATATGAAAGAAAGTATCTTTTACATTGGAAAACAGATTTTTGAATTTATGCAATATAGAAAAGTCACTGAAAACGAGGGTTCAGATTTAGTAAATGAAGCAAAGTATCTGTGATGACAGGTAGAAGAATACAAAGATTATAGTTTTTTCTCTCTCCCTTCTTTTATGAGTACTGGCCAACTGGAGTCAGGGGCTTCACACTGAGATACTAGTCTTTTTTCATTTTGAGAGAGGGGCTTGAAGACGAGATCCTTCTGCTTTAGCCTCCGAGAGTTCTGAGATTATAGGATGTACCATCAGGGAGATTACAGAGTGCCTTTCAAAAATACTACAGAAGAACTAGAGGAATGGCACAGAGGTTAAAAGAGTTTGATTCCACGGCCCCACGTAGGCCGGGCATGACAGTGTGTGCCTGTAATCCCAGCACTTGCGAGGCTGAGATAAGAGGACTGCTCTGAGTCCAAGACTAGCCTGGGCCACATAGAGTTCAGGAGCTGTCTGGGCTAGAGCGAGACCTTGTTTCAAGAAAAGAAAAGAAAAGAAAAGAACAGAGAAAGGCACAATTTCAAAATACTAAGAAACTATGTAATATAATAAAATAATTGAGTATATGCCAGTGAGATATGTCCTAATAGCAAAAGAATGACAGCAAAAAAATGAGTTTTTTTTTTTTTAACAGTTAAACTGCTAGTACTGCTATTCTAAGTCTGTGGGTTACATGATATAGGACCAGTGAATGAATATACATAAGATACTCTATTCAATTATTCCTGCTATTCCTGTTAAGTGGTGATATCAAAATATTGCATATCAATAAAATCAATTAAAGATAGACACTTTACGTACGCACACATACAATAATGAGGAGCATTTAGGGATAAAAAAGACACAAGATGCTTTAAAACAATAAGAGGAGGAACAGCAGAGCGGTTAGAGTGCTTTCTAGTAAGTACAAGGCCCTCGGTTTGATTCCCCAGCCTCACATTAACTGGGCATGGTTGCACAGTCCTGTAGCGCAGCACTCAGAAGGCTAAAGGATTGCTGTGAGTTCAAGGACAGCCTAGGATACACAATAACTTCAGGTCTGGCCCAGATTGCAGAGCAAAACCTTGTCTCAAACGAACAAAAAAATGTAAGAGAACATGAAGCACTGGTCACCAAGTGATAGTTTTTAAATCTGAATGCTAAGTATCTGGGGATTCATTTTAATAGTTTATACCTGTATTTTGTGTGAGAAAAGTTTCATCACTACTCTTCTGTTCAAAACCCTTCCAAGAGGGCTGGAGGAATGGCACAGCACTTAAAGTTCTAGCTGTACAAGGCCCTGGGTTCCATTCCCTTGCAACACATATGCTGGGTGGTGTGGCACACACCTGTAATCCCAGCACTAGGAAGGTTGAGGCAGGAAGACTGCCATAAGTCCAAGCAAGTGTGGGTTCCATAGTGAGTACAGGACCAGCCAAGACTACAGTATCTGTCTACCATGTCTGCAGAACAAACAAACAAACCACGCCCAAGGCTTCCAGTGCAAAGTCAACAACAAAATTGTTATCTTCAAAATAGCCTACAAAGTCCCATTTGAATACCCTTATTACCTCTAATATCATTTTCTACTCCTCTTCACATAATATGCTACTTGAATGTTTTCAGGACTTTTCCCATTTTCTGTTCCACTTGAGACATCCTATCCCCTTTCAGGGAACTATTTGGTCTGTCTTGATCACAGCTGAACCACCCTAAACTGGGACCCTTTCTCCACCTCCAATTTTTAGAACACCAGTAGCAGCAGTTGTGGTGGTGGTGAAAGAGACACACTGCTGAGACAAGAAAAGAGGAGGAAAGATATAAAAATAGATTTAAGAACAGGAAGGTAATGCGTTTCCTACTTATAACCTCAGTTTCTTTTGTGAAGCTGGAGAAAGGATACCTATTGAGAGAAAAGGAGGAAGTTTAGTACTAGTGATAATCTGCTTTAGGAAACAGAAGTTCACAAGGGACATGCCAAGTGGTAAGAAAAGCCTGTGGAAACGAGGCAATACAGCAGTGCCAAATTATCTGCATTAATTTTCTCCTATAGTGTTTAGCACAGAGCATGCCTGTCCAGTAGAATTATTTGCAATGAAAATGTATCTGCACTGTCTTACTGTACTGACATATTGTAGTACACTGTATTATGACAGGGATATTAAGGTTTTAATGTGATTTTGCCTCATTTAAAATTGTTAGATAGCCAGATCTAACAAGAGGCTGTCCATAACGAAAAATGGGTATTAAATATATAGAAGTAGCAGAAAAACAGGAATATTCTAAGATCAGAAATACAGAAGCAGCAGGGCCTAGTGGTGCAGTACTCTGGGAAACTGAGGCAGGAGGATTGGGAGTTCCCCCTCTGGCTGAGCAATTTAGGAGCTCAATGGGACCCCAGTCTTCAAAGAAGGGCAGGGGAGGTGGAAGGGGCAGGAGGAAGTGTGAAGGCCCAGTGCTCAATCACAGTACTGCAGGAGAAAAAGAAAACTAACAGGTATATGCATAAAAGAATTAAGGGCTGTTAAGCGGAGGTGAGATGATCTACCACAGAAATAGCTTGGCTGAAAAACATATGGAAGTAGAAAATACATAGAAAATTCACCCATTATATGGCCCACTGGTAAAGCACTAGTCTGGGAGCGACACTTCATGTTAGCTGGAGTTTTAGAAAACAACTGCTAGCAAATAAAACACATAGGAGGATGGATGGTCACACTTGAACCCAACTGGGAAACTTGGTGACTTAGGCAAGACACTGTCTCAAACACACACGTGCACACACACACACACACACACACACACACACACACACAAAACAAGGTTAGCTTGGTAGTTCATGCCTGTATTCCCACATCTGTATGTGGCTGAGGCAGGTTCAAACCCAGTCTGTGCCACATAATAACTTAGCAAGACTTTGTTTCAACGTGAAAAACAAGAGGCCGCGGATACAGTTCAGTGAGAAGGCTCTGAGGTCAAACCCCACTGTAAGTGAAAAAATTACTTTACTTGAGTATAGTAGCACACACTTGTGATAGCAGACTCCAAGCAGATGGATCAAAAATTCAAGCCCAAGCTGTTAATTTACCTAAATAAGTGCATCAAAAGAAAAAAAAAATTAAAAAGGGGATGAGTGTAGCACACCATTATAGCGACAGCCCTAGGTTTATTCACAGCACTGCTACCAAACTAACAAAATACTTCCGATAGGCTCCCTGGAAGAACAGACACAAAATTTGAGCCTACCATACACTGCGACCTACCAAAGTATGCCTCTGTCTTTCTTTTGGCAGTACTGGAGAACAAAACCAATTCTGTATGCATGCCAGACAATGCTGCTAAGTCACACATCTAGAATCTCTTTTTCTGGTAGACGGATGGAACCTAGGATTTCACACACAGTATCCGCTTAAATGCTTTACATATGTATTTTCAAAACTTCTCCTATGGTGGCATATATACCATATATCTTCCCTCTTACCACAAATTTTTAAAATACAAAGGACTTTCATATATATTACCACACAGAAAGTATTACCTATTCTATAGATAGAAAGCAGCAGTTAAATCCCTTGCCCAGAATTTCTGATTAGTTATATCAGAGGTAGACTACTACTAATTCTACTACCAATTTCTAATACTTTAATAAACTTTTGCTCTCCCAACTCCAGAGAGCTAGAATTCCCTGACAGGTAAATTTTATACATGCATAAGCACACATGACTAGATTTGTATCTTTTCTAAAAATCTCAATAAAATTTGGTCATTTATTCTACAATCACAATAATGGTGCGCTGATCTCCGTTCCCTCTACATTTGGAAAGTGCTGTAATCCAGATGCCCACTAGCTCTGCCATTCTTTCCAGAACTCTGAAGTCTCCAGAGTTGTCATAGCTACATTAAAATCATAAAGATTTAAGTATGAATCTGTATATCCCTATTTAAGTAATAAGTCAAAGTAAGAAAACTTTTGAAAGTGGTCAGGACCAATAAAAACAAATCAGTGGTTCAACATCCTGCTATACACTCCTCAGCCAGAACAGAGCTTTACAAGAATATTCCATACTAACTAGGAAACACTGTTATGCAGATACTCATCTAAAGACATGAAAGATACTCATCTAAAGACATCCTTCTCAAACTAAGGAGGATAAATGAGTTCAAAGGGAACAGGAAGTATTTTGAGGAAGATAAATGGCAATGCATCTTTTACTGTCATAAATTTGATACAATTTTATACATCTAAACTATGCTTGTCGTACAATGTGCAATTTTTTTTGGGTAACTAGACCAAGTGATTTTTGAACACAAAATTACTAACTTTAACTCTGTAAACCAGACATGTCGAAACTTGACCCATAAGTTAACCTGTGGCCTTAGACAGCATTCTGGTTTGGATCTGGAGTCTCCCAAAAAGCCTCATGTATTTGGATATATAGTGGGTTAACTGAAGAACGGTGTGTTGTTGGGGGTTAAGGCCTGGCTAGAAGGGACAGATTCTTGGGTTTGACCTGGAAGGATTTTGTCAATTTGTTGAGAAATAGGGGGTGCCCAGAACAGAGCTTCAAAGTGCAGGTTATTGACTTGTAGGTTAGGAAAGGAGGGCGGGTGGTATTAGTAGCTTGAACTAAGTAAAGGAAGGAAGAAAAAATAATGCTGTAGCTTCTTCCTGCAAAAACTCTAGCCTTGCCAGAATATCCAGGCATCTACTTGCTACTCATTCAATTGGCTTTCTGACTGTCAAGCAATGAGCAGTTATCTAGCCTCTGCTGTGTATGTGCTTCCATCGTTGCTGCCTGCTTATGAACAGACTGTGAAACCTTTTGAAACTAAGTTAAATAAATCTTTTAACCCTTAAGTTGTGGATGTTAAGTATTCTATTTCAGCAACAAGTAAGTAATTAAGACCACTAATAATGCAGTGTCACAAGATCATCAACTTTTAACATTATGTGGTTTTTTTTTTTAGGAATATTGTTCATGACTCCATCACACTGATTTTGAGTGTGGTCTGTAGCTGACACCATGGTATGTAGGGGAAAGAAGCAGTACAGTACTAGTTCAAATTCCCCTGCCTGCTACAAACAGTCAGCTGAATCAAAACCTTTGCGAAACATGGAAAACAAAAACAGCAATTATGGACAATAGTAGTCTAATCTAACTACACATATTGCTATTGCTATTAAGCAGTTATGAAAGTTTTATTATACAATTATTCAACTTGGGCTTGCACTTTGTCATTTTCATGTTGCAACAAAAACTCAAAAAGTTTTGTTGCTTATATATATTAATTAATTATATATTTTATATGCAGTCCAGGACAAGTCCTTTTTGCTCAGTGCCATTTGGGTAAGTCAAAAGGTTGGAATGCCGTAATTTAAATATATATATTTCTTAATCAAATCTTTGTTCATGGGTTCAATAACAGTACTGGAGGTAGGGGTGGAGAGGAACCAACAAGCAAAACACTGTTTTACTTTGAGGATCTTGACTTCATTTCATAGGTCACATACATGCCCTGCTATATGCTGACACTTGACATCCTACTTTTCCAGTTGTCTTAACCCTTAGCGCTCCATTGGCTCTATATACAGACTGGAAGGGAACTGGAAAAAGGGTGAGGGTCTGTTCATTAATGAAGGAGAGGAAATGCTAAAGGTGTTCACTATGCTAGGGCAACTGACGCCTACCAGTCCACAATGCATGAAAACATAATCAAATATCTGCACTCATGACTGTTAATTTTGTGTGAAACTGGGTAGGCTATGGTGTATAATTACTTGGTCAAACACGAATCTACGTATTGTTCTGAAGGAAAGTTTCACATATGATTATCATTTAAGTCACTAGTAGACTTGAAATAAAGTCTATTATTCTTTATCATGTGAGTCAGAAAGACAAGTCCTTCAAGGAAGAAGGAATTCTGCCTGCAGAATGCTTCTCAAGGTTCAGCCTCCCTGTGAATTTTGGACTTGTCAGCCTCTCAACTGTATGAACCAATAAAATGAACTCTCTCCGCTTTTCTGTCTCATCTCCCCTATACACACCCACCCCCATTGGCTTTGTTTTCCCAAAGAACTCTAATACAGAATACCCTAATAAGAAACAGTACTAATCCTAGTTTTCAAAAGAAATAAGACAAGCCAACATTTAATATTCATGTCTCAGTTGATTTCCACATTATAAAATACTATGTACAAACTTCTACTTAACAGTTTATGATGTGCTACAATTATATTCTTTCTCCCTGCTCTGAAAGAGAATAAAGTATTTTTTCTGTCTTTACATTCAAAACTACAGCAAAGTGACTGACACACTGCAATAAATGAATGATTACATTAGCTCAACATATAGTTACAGGGATCTTCGTCTGACTCAAATATTAAAAACACATTTTCAGGACTAAATATGTGAGACTCAGTGGTGGAGCATTTTCCTAGGATGTGCAAGGTCCCGTTCACTTCCCAGCACCACCAACTAACAATACAAAACAAGAGTTCAAACAAAATAAAAAGAAACCAAAACTGAACATTCTCTCTAAAGGAAGATGAATAGCCTAATAAGTCATATTATAGGAGTTAAGCTCCAAAAATTAACTTGGTATTTTGGGATAATTTCAACCAAACAGAAGAGTACAGTAATATGATTTTATCTTGTAATTTATCATCTGAACACATTATACAGCTGTAGAAAAGTTCAAAAAGAAAAACAAAAGTGGTACCCTAAGTAATCAAAACAGTATGATACTGCCATAAAGACATAAATATATAGTGCAAGGAGTTGGCTGCGAAGTGTGGAAATAAATTACAGCACAAATAAATGGTCAAGTGATTTTCAATAAGACTGCCAAGACCACTCAATATGTTAAAGAGACAATCTTCAACAAGCGGTGCTAAGAAAAAAAAAAAAAAAATCACACGAAGCTAAACCCTTACCTTTTACTGTATTTTGAAAGATAAACTCAAGACAATTCAAAGACTTAAATATAAGGAAACTATGAATAAACCTCTCAAAAGAAAACATAGAGGAGAATCTTCCTAACACTTGACAATAATTTTTGGGGTGGTGATACAGCTCAGTGTGAAGGACCTAGGTTCAAAACCTGGTGCTGAAAAATCAGAGAGCGAGAGAGGTGGAATGGAGGAGGAAGAGAGAGAGACTGATAAAGGACTGATGTTTAGAATATATAAATTAGGAAAAGGCATTTGAATGAATTTTTCTCACTTAAATCATATACAAATAATCAGTAACAAGATGTTAGCAATCATTAAGGAAAACTGAATAAAAGCCATAATGAAATAAGACTTCAAACCCATCAGCAAAGCAAGAAGGAAGAAAGGAGAGAAGAATGAAAGGGAGGGAGGAAAGGAAGGAGGGAGCAAGAGGAAAAGAGGAAGAAAAGAATAAGCAGTAGTAGTATTATGCAGATACGGAAGGAACTGTGAAAGCCTTGTACACTATTGATGAGAACAAAAATTCATTTAGCCACTACAGAAAACAGACTGTCCATTTTCCTAAAAGCTAAACTGTGTAATCTCCACAGGCTCCAACAATTCCAAACCTAGATACATACGCACAACAACTGAAAGGAAAGATTCATTGTACACCAATGCTCAAGCAGCATTTTTCACAGTAACTCAAAGGTGGAAGCCTAAATATCCATGAACAGATGGATGTGTAAAAACCACGACAGAAATAACTTCAAAGCATCTTCTCATTACCCTTACACCCAGAAGATGGTCACTCAGGCTTTCCATAAATGAATCACCCAATATATATTCCACTTCTTCACTTGAGTAACCAATCTTGCTGTCTTGGTTATCTGTCTCCTCTACATATATCCAGGGATAAATAAAGAGGCACCTACTCTAAGGAAAGGACATCTCCTTTGTAGCACCCTCTGGCAACCAGAATGAATCCGATATCTCCCTGGTATCCCGTCCATTTTATTTTGCCTGTATTTTTCATTTTATTTTTTGTGGTACTACAGATTGACCCTGGACCCTTCACAGTGAGCTATATCCCAGCCCATTTTTATTTTTGATTTTGAGACAGAGCCTTGCTAAGTCACTAAGTTGCCAAGGCTGGACTCAAACTTGCAATCTTCCAGGCCTGTGGCACCACACCAGCTTATAAAAATATTTGCTTATTAGATTACAGGTTCTAAGAAGACTAAGTATGTGTATTTCCTAAATTAACACATCAAACCCTTGGATATGTTAACAGGTAAGAGAGGCCCTAGCAATATATTTTATTTATCGACTATTATTTTTACCTTTACTCTGAAACCTATGCAGTCATGTATTTTAGAAAGAAGACTTCTTGGTAAGAGGCTTAGAGTGTCACTTTAATTACAATGTTAACCTTGAGCAAATTTAGGCTTTCAGAACATCTAAGTGCACAACACAGAAAACAAGACAGTTGGAAAAAACGGGGAGACAGTAAGACAACTTCTTTGGATTCTCTCCCTCAGAAACAAATGAATCTGAAATTAATGCACAGATTTTGACTACAGCTTGGTAACTCAATGTGTGGAAAGTCTAGAGAAATTATGCTGGCAATGAAACTAAGGAAAAACATAATCTTGTATATAAAAAGGAATCAATTATAAGAAAATTCAAGTGCCAACTGAAAGAGAATGATACGTAGCCAGTAGGCATTTCCACCTGATGGGTCACAGAGGCAGGGCCGCACAGAAGAAAGAGTGTCTTAGAATTGCAAGGTTGGGGTTAGGTTGTTTATGCAACCACTCGCTGTGTGCATCTAGGCATCACGTCACAATTTCCCTAAACTTCAATTTCTTTGCCTATACAACAGCTATACTTTCTTGCTACAAATGTGCCAAGACATTGTCCGCTGTATTGTTACAGTATCTATCCCCCTTTAAAACTTAATCTGCTATAAGTGAATTTCAATTTCTGCTATCTTCTCATCTGTAAATTAAACCTTTCAGATAACAGTGTGGGTCAAATAAATTAATATATGGGGCTGGAGGAATGACACAGTGGATAAAGTACTTGCCTTGCACATTCAGGAGCCTGGGTTTCATTCCCCAGCACCACATAAAAGCTGGGTGTGGTGGTGCATGCCTGCAATACCAACACTCAGGAGGCTGAGGCAGGAGGATTGCCATGAGTCTAAGGCCAGCCTGGGCTACAGAGCAAGACTCTGTCTCCAAAAAATTAATAGCTAAAATAATGTACATGAAAATATCCTGGGAAATCATCAAAATTTCAAAATAAAAAGCACTGACATTAAACAATTTCTTAGTGATTTTAAATATAACTGTGCCTTAGTAATACTTTGCAAGATGGGGAAGTATGAATAAATATTGCCATCTTATTTTGATTGCAAAAAGAAACTAGAAAAGTCCTTCTCAACAGTGTCCAGTGATGAATTAGAATCTTTGGAATCTGATGTCTACAGGCACAATTTCACGTATTTTAAATTCTTAACAGCAGTCACAGAAAATAAAGAGACTGGCAGATTTTTCAGCATACGATCAAAGCAGATTTGGGAATAGGAGAGAATTACTGCAGTGACTTATAAATGTTCTTAATCTGAGTATTGCAGAACATAATCAGACTTGAGCCAATTTTCAGTCAAAATCACATGTCCCTGGACTCCATGGATACATTTTCAACACACCAAGTTTTGCAACCAATTTTCACGAATGAACTCCCTTTCTAAGGGCAGTAGACATGCATTAAGTCAATCAAGCATCATACTAACATGAGACCTCAACAAGCATGTTTTGTGTTTTTGAAATTATGGTGCTATAAAATAAGGTAAGTAGGAAATGGAAGAAATAGACAGGATATAGAAAAATACTGAATATTAAAATACAGTGTTACCAACTTTACATTTTAAAAAGAAAAAAATACAATGACTTCATTTTAGCCATTTTCCTTATTGTCCATACTACTATCCAAGCTTTAGCTGGGCTCTAGTTTGCAAGCTGTCACTTCTGACTAAAAATGGGATAAAGCCAAGCACAATACAATAGCAGCTTCCTGTTCTGGACTCATCTAGACCACCCCCAGGCTATGCCTGCACAGGGATGTTAATCCGATCAAGTCAATAATCCATCAGTCGTCAATCAGCTCACAGCCATGGTCATGGTCTCGTATTTTTACCTTTCTGGAGCAGTGTATATGCAACATCTCACTGATCTCACTTACCTCTAAACTGCATTAAATGCTAACCAAAAAGGCAAAGTGAAATAAATGGAAAGGAGAGAAGCATATGAAAAGCCAGAAAGCAACTGGGAATGTGCTCAACTCCTGCCAAGATCTCATTCAGAAACAGACACAAGCAGAATAGGAGGCTCTAACTAGCGTCACCCCAAACAATCCTGGCTTTTAACTTGGCAGGGCTTTTGGTTTGCATCCAGCTTTCTCTACCTACCTCGAAAACTTCCCTTTTTGAGATAAACCCAGATTTAGGTTGAATAATTCTTATATCGGAGACTAAAATAATCAGGCTTTCTTAGGCTGACTTTATCATTTTATCAAAAATGGTCATTTTTCTATTTAACAAGATCAGGAAATTAGGGAAGAGTACTGGGAAGGGACATCAGAAGTCATTTAGTCCAAATATTTCAGTCAATGCTTAGAGGACTTTCAACCCCTAGTATTACTGCATAGGCCTTTCTCCAGAGCCAAACAAAAATGATTCTGTATAGTATTACTTTTTGAGATAAACGTAATTAACAGCAGCAAGCATAAACTGACTTCCCCTGAAGAAAGGTCAAGGTTCTGTATTGGTATTTTCTAGTATAGTTTCTTTGATATTTTAAGAAATCACTATGAAATCTTACTTTAATATATTTTAGAAGTTTTATTACACACTAATAATTGGTTACATTAATAGCTGAAAAAGTTTATTAGCACCAGTTGTGAAAAATGTGGTTAAATGTTTTAGTGTAGATGAACAAAACTGATAAAAGTGTAAGACAGGGGCTGGCTCTTGTGAGCACGTGAATGAAGAAGACAAAGAAATTACAAATAAACTACCAAAAAAAAGTAAGATGCACAAAAAAAAGAACAGCTATCTTTTACTAAGTCGGTTCTAGTTGTTCCGTTCATAATTAGTTCTTTAGTATGTAGTGTTTCACTTAACCTTCTTAGTCTCACAACTATAAGAATAACACTTATAATTAAGAAAATATTTATTAAAAAATAAGCCAGATGCATTAGTGCACGACTGCAATTCCAGCATCCAGAGTCTGAGGCAGGAGGATTGCTGTGAGTCCAAAGCTATCCTGGACTACATAGTTCAGAATCAGCTTGGACTAAAGAGCAAAACCCTGTCTCAAAAACAAAACAAACAAACAAAAAAAAACAAAAACAAAAACAACAACGACGACGACGACGATGACGAAAAATCAGATTTTGCGAAGTCTTGCAAGCTGGGATTTAAAGCCACATTAGCCAGAGCTGACATCAAAATTCATGCTCTTAACTATTATGTCAGACTCAGTCTTTAGGACAAAAGAACTAAAGACTCAGTCAATTAGCTGCTTTTGTTACTTTCCTGCTAATCTTACTCAGTAATCCTTTTTTATCTGATCCTGTCACATACATGAAGTATGATTGGCTAGTACTGGAAAACCTTTTCTAGATAGGTTGATGGTTTTCTTCTGCACCTTAAATATAACTCCTCACCGATTATGCTATCTGCCTGCCAGGGGTCTGCAGAAACCCGAATCTTTCTCTTGCATCATTTGAGCTTTACCTCTTTCAGAGTACTTCTTTAAACCTCTCAAACTCTAACTAACTTTTAGATTTGTATTCCTGAAGTCTGTATCACACATTTTTCACTTCTTAAATCAAGTATACTAACTTCTTTCAGAATATAAATTCTTGTCACAGGTTATAAATTAGAAAATAAAGACTAGTCACTTGTGGTAGTGCATGCCTATAATTCCAGATAATGAGGAGACTCCTTGCTGGTAACAGCAAGATGAGTCAACTGCAGTGGAAAACTTCTAAGCAGTGTAGTCCCCCAACCCCTGCTCTAGGCTCTGCTCTTCTCCCTCAATTAAGAAAAGAAAAAAATCACAGAAACTTAGATGATAAGATTTACTAAGTATATTATTAATATAGTACCAGGTCAAATCTACAATCCTACATAGGAATGTTTATGGCATACACATGCTCAATAGTTTATTGGTCTTTTATCTAAGTGTACAAATGCTCTACAGGGACTTAGTTGCCAGTACTATACACTGGAGGAAGGTAAAGAAAATCCTGAAAGCAAAAAAAACAAACAAACAAACAAACAAACAAAAAAACAGGGGGGGGGGGGCTTGCCTCAGGAGCTAGAGTTTGCTTAGCAAGCATAGGTCCTGGGGTTCGGATTTCCCCAGAACCACATATACTGGATGTAGCAATGCACACCTATAATTCCAGCATTTAGGAAGCTGAGGATTGATGTTGGCTTGAGGCTACCTAAGGCTACTCAGCGAGTTCAGGACCAATCTAAACACACACACACACACACACACACACACACACACACACACACACCCACACACACCCACCCACACCATTTCCCCAACTCTTTACAGCAAAAATGACTCGCAATTCTTTTACTTCCTTCTCTATTAATACTATTATCATTAGTGCCTTGAGCAATAAATTGCTTATAAATATCAACAAGATTTTCAACCTGTCAGTGGATAATTTAAATATTTAATTCAACAACTGTCTAGCTACAATCAATCAAGTTTTTGCCTTGGCTAACAAAGGTAAATTTTATCTCTCATTATACCAATAGTGAAGCAACTCCAAACTTATTAGAGCAATAACAAATTTAGGAAGAAAAACGTGTTTCTGTTACACTCTATGCTCTAAACTGTTAACTTGTATTAAGTTACAGTTTGAGGTATTATTAATGTTATACTGAACAATTATCTTAAGAATATTCTGTAAGCACAGTCAATAAATTTATATTACCAGTAGAAAGATTATAGATTAATAGAGATCCATACTGGGATGGCAATATAACTCAGAGAGAAAGAACACTTCTCTATCATGAACTACACACAAAAAACAGTTTATCACTAAAGGGCTATAGAAATTTCAGATATACAAGCTGGACAGGGAAGTGCAGGCCAGTAATTTCAGCACTCTGGAAGGTTGAAGCAGAGGGATTACAAGTTTGACTCTAGCCTGGGTAGTATACCAAGATTCTGTCTTAAAAAGCCCTGACTCAATCTTTAGTACCAATAAGTAAATATGTAAGCAAACAAGCTAAACAGATTCAGCACAGTGCAGACATATTAATTTACCACAGAACACAGTAAAAGAACTAATCCTTTTTTCAAGTCTTTTAAGATCTTCAGACTCCTGGTGCTGAAGAAATACTTTGCTCTATCATTTTCTTTTCATTCAACTTTTAATTCACAGCACAATAATTGTGTCTCTATTAATAGTGTTCAGTAAAGTAACAATGCCTATTTTCAATAATACACATGTATATACTTTTAATGACAAAACATATCAAGACTCTGAGCTCCAAACTTTCTTACTACAATGAATTTTATTTAATACACAACAAGAAATAGGGAATAATTTTGGAAAAATCACATTCTCAATCAAATCTCCAATGTTTAGTCTCTTTTATTATTTATTTATATTTAAAAAGCAAATAGGATTGCTATCCCTAGAAAATAATGGACTAACAAACTAGACCAAGTCGGATTAATTGTAATGAGTCACATAAAATTTTAGTTAAGAAATCTCTATAAAGCTACTCATCTTTAATCTCCAAGTGTGATCACGGCCAGTAGCCAAATCCAGGAGAAACTGAAATTCTACTTCTTTAGATCAATCTTTTTATATGAATTTGATCAAAAGTACAAATGAAGTCAGGTGTAGTGGTACATGGTCATTAGCTCTAGGTACTGGGGAAGGTGAGGCAAAAAGAACACTTGACACCCATGTACTCCTGAGCTCAAGAATTTGACTTCAGCGTGGAAAACATTCTGAAATCTCCTTTCTCAAAAAGACAAAAACAAAAGTGCAATTAAACTTAATGGACAGTTTTTGATTTTCTGAATCAGACTTCAAGGTACAGCAGCTATCCCTCTAGGGTAAAAATAACAGCAACAATAAAAATATTTTAAAAAGCATCTTTAAGAAGCAAGTTTGTTTTTTCCTCCTTCCTACCCAGCTGAAAGAAACAAGATATGCAGAGTTCCCTCCAACTTCCTCTCCTTTCCCCCTTCCCCTTCTCCTTCAAACAAAGTTAACTGCATCTAGGCATGACTGAGTAAACTAAAAAGAAACAAACAAAACACACATCTTGCTTAGTGATCTAACTAAGTGCATCCATTATACTTTCAATGCGATGTTGCTTCCATATGTCTTCAGTCAATTTTCCTTTGAAAATACTCAATTGTAACCCACAGTGGTTGTACCTGGAGTACTCCAGTATGTGTCAAATTTGACCAGATCAAATAATTTAATACAGGTCATCTGAACTTTAATGTACTGAAAGCACTCAGCTCTAACGGGTAAGATTCAAACCAATTACCTGAAAGTGAAAGGACTCCTACTAATTCATACTAATCATGAGTCATCTGTTTCTTAACCATTTTCTTAAAATATATCTAATATGTTATCATTCTAATTTAATTAAATAAGCTGTACAACTATACAGAAAAGTAAAGGGAACACACTGCTATAGAATAAAATATTGAGAACACAGAAGAAAGGCAGCACATGGGAATTCTTTGTTAAAAACATTTAATTAGAATCTCAGTTAAGTAGCACCTCTAGGAATCTACAAAATGAAACAAAAATTCATCATTTTTCATCTAAAAATATAATAAAAGGCAATTTCAAGATCGAAAAAATGGCTCAGTGGTTAAAGCACTTGCCTAACAAGCACTTAGGTAACCACAACGTACATGAGTTCCCCAGCACCACTTAAGCTGGACCTGCTGGCGCACACCAGTAATCCTGGAACTTTGGAGGCTGAGACAGAAGAACTGCTGCGAGTCCAAGGCCAGACTGGGCTCTACAGTGAGGTCAGAACCAGCCTGGGCTACAGAGGGAGACCCTGTGCCAGAAAAAAAGAGGGAGAGACAGAGAAAAAAGGCAACTGTATTTTTTTCTTTTTTGAGACAGGGTCTCATTCAGTACTCTAGGTTGGTTTTGAACTCACCATGTAGCCTGAGCTGGGATTACAGGCTGTGCCACCAGAGCTGGATTGCGGTGCTGCAGGGTTAAACCCAGAGCCTTGTCCATGGTAGGAAAACACTCTAATCAACAACTAAACTATGCTATGACCCCAAAGGCTCTTTCTTCTCTCTCTCTCTTTTTTTTTTTTTTACAGTGTTGTGTTGGGGATCTAAGCCACAGCCCTTCTACATGCTAGTCACAGGGTTTACATAGTTACCCTCTAATATTGAGATAGGTCAAGGCATTATTTACAAAATGTATCCTAGTAAAAGCTGCATTAGCCAGCGGGGGCGGCGGGCGGGGTGGGGGGCACCTGTAACCCCAGCAGTCTGGGAGGAAGGAAGGCCCTCAAGGGCCTGTCAAGGCATCAAGGCCCCAAGTTCAAACCCACCCTACATAACTTAGCAAGATCTTGTCTCAAAATTAATAATGAAAGGGGAATATAGTTCAGTTAAAGGTCCTCAATTCAGATGCCAGTATGATAAAAAAATAAAGAATAAAAAAACAAGGGATTTAATGTGTCTCTTAGAAAATATATTACAGTAAAGGATACCACATGACTTTTGAAATTTTTCTCCTCTTCCTGTAATACATCTGTATTTCATAAATTCAATACATATACTTGCAAAAACTAGACTTGGCCATCATATGACTACGGTAAATCTTTAATAAAATCCTAAAGTAGGTATCTAAATCAGACCTAGTAACACCAGCCTGTAATTGAGGCAAAAGACTGCAAGGTCAAACTCAACCTGGACAACGTAGCAAGACCTTGTCTCAAAATCAAAAATAAGAATGGGCTAAAGAAGTAGAGCTTAATGTTAAGGCTCTGAGCCCAATCTCCAGTCACATGTAAAAGTAAAGAAACGGTGGCTGGAAGAATAGCATAGTGTACAAGGTCCTGAGTTTGATGCCTCAGCACCACATAAACTGGGCATGGTGGCAAACAGGCCTGTATTCCCAGCACCTTGGAGGAGGCAGGAGGACTGCTATTAACTTCAAGGCCAACCTAGACTACAGGAGTGAGTCTCTCTGTCTTTTAAGAAAAACACACAAACAAAAACAGTAGTCAAATGAGGAGTTGGGGATGTAGTTGAGTGACAGAGCATTTCTTGAGCATGTAGGACGTTCTAGATCCCACCCCTAAGCAAGTTATTTAACTTCAGGAAGGTGGTGTTTTTCGCTAGGCTAAGAGAAGTTCATTTTCACCTATCTATTAGGACAGCAGTCTAACTTATGAACTAAGAAAATCATACAATTCAACAAACCAGGTAATACTTTAGCTAATGGGCCTTTATTTTTCTTAAGAACAAAACATTATCAGAATTGAAAAGCTTTAAAGTGTTTGGGAGGTGCGGTGGACACCCTGTGTCAACACATTCTTTCAATCAGTGTAATTTTAATAAATATGTAAAGCTGTCCCACCTGGCAAGTTTTATTCCTACAAATAATTTCTACATAACTACTTCAATTCTCTACATCAAATTCTGTGTGAGACTCACCAAGTACTAATAATGCAAACAAAGAATTAAAACCAAATTGGGAAGTTCCTTTGATTTCAGCTATTTGTACTCTAACAAAGGGTACCAAGGCTTGCAGTGAGGGTCAAGGCATTTACAGAAACAAAGTTCCAAGGAAAAGAACCAACAAGACCCATACTACCTAATTTTGCTATGAACTTTTAGCTACAAAAATTACAAGTAGATAACAAAAGACAACTACAAAAAACTAGAAGAAAAATACCATGAAAAGTCAGCAGCACACCAATGTAAACTTCAATTTAGAAAATAACATTTACACTAAAGGAATTATCATCTCATTTTACTAAACCTAAGAGAAATTCTCTAATCCTCTAAGTATTATAACTTCAAAAAAAATCTGTGCCTATTAACTTAAGTCTTTGTTCTTTCCATGGAAATGATGGCCCTACTTTTTATTTATTTATTTATTTTTTGGAAAAACAGTAACTAGTTTGAAATGGGCATTAATTTTCTACTTTTTGGGGGAAAGTAGTTACCAGATTCCTTATCTTCTCTTTAATGCAATTACTGTATTACTTTAAAGCATTTATGTAAAAGATATATACAAAATATACAGATACATTTAAATTCCAAACGTACAAAGCACTATGGTGTTCTTTATTATAATCTTAAAAATTAACAAGAACTTGGACTGGAAGAACGGCACAGCAGTCAAAGCGCCGGCCTAGCAAGCATATAAACTGGGTGTGGTGGCACAAGCCTAAAATTCAGCATTTGAGGAGGCTGAGCTCCATCCCAAGTTCAAGACCAGCCTGGGCTACATATGAAAATCCTGTCTCAAGAACAAAACAAGAAACAAAACAAACAAACAAACAACAACAACAACAACAACAAAAAAAAAAACAAGAATGTGGTCAGACTTAGTGATGCAGGCTACTCTGGAAACCAGAGGTAGGAGGATCACAAGTTCTTAGCCATTCTAATAGCACCCTGTCTCCAAAAAGAAAATAAAGTTTGGCCTTCCAACACAGCCCTGTAACTCCCGCACTCTGGGATGTTAGCACGCATGAGTGCAAGTTCAAGCACTGACTAGGTAACATAGTACGGGTTAGCCTGTCTCAATAAATAAATAAATAAATAAATAAAAATAGGCTGGGGAGTATAACTCAGTGTGAAGGCCCTAGGCTTGATCCTTAATAGTACAATTAATAAATAAGTAAAGAAAGTATTTAAAAAATAAAGGCTACAGCAAGTGCCTGGGTTAGATTCCAGAACCACTAACTAACCTAATGGTTACTGGAAAATATTTTCCAATTAAATGCATTCATATTTAGGCTAGTACTCTGTTAATGACAACCCAGGGGCAAATTTCCTCTTAAAAAGAAAATGAATTAGGTATAGTGGTGCACACCTTGTAATCTTAGCATTCTGAAACAAGAGGATAAGTTGAAGTTTAGCTCAATCTACATGGTTAGTCCTAGGAAAACCTGAACAAGACACCCTACAGGAAGGAAGGGAGGGAGGGAGGGAGGGAGGGAGACAGCTATTGTGTGTGATGTCGTGTTTTTCTGATACTGGGTAATGAACTCAGGGTCTCTGAATTGAGTTACAACTCCAGTCCATTTTTTTCAATTTTATTTTAAGGCAGGGTCTCAGTAAGTCATTACATTGCCCAGACTGGACTCAGCCTTGCAATTTTCCAGCCTCAGGCACCCAGAGTGCTAGCATTACATGACTGTGCTACCAGGTCACTGTTATTATGTCAAACTAAATATATATGCATACTGTGAGCATAATCTCAATTACATTAATTGATCAATTCATAACCTTTATAGTTGGATACAAAAACATCAGTAGCTATTTTCTAATAATGCAATTTGGAAAATCAAAGATTATTTTGATCTTTTAAAAAGTTAAGCCTTTCATTTTTTTGCTTTTTGAGACAGGATCTCATTAACTTGCTAGGCTGTCTAAGTTGAGCTCCTGTTTGTGATCCTTCTACATCAGCCTCCCAGAGTGCTATAATTAGAGGACTGTATGTCACCAGGTCTGGCCTACTGATTCACTTATGTATTCCCAGTTACAGAAGGCGGTGCAGTTTCAGAATAGGTCCTTAGTCTGTATTTGTTGACAGAATAAATGAGGTTTTTTTTTTTTTGTAAT
Organism: Ctenodactylus gundi; assembly: GCA_004027205.1. Classification (NCBI taxonomy): domain Eukaryota; kingdom Metazoa; phylum Chordata; class Mammalia; order Rodentia; family Ctenodactylidae; genus Ctenodactylus; species Ctenodactylus gundi. The sequence continues at coordinate 194,330 of PVKB01002393.1, read as the reverse complement.
CAAAATTTATAACACACTGGTTTCCCTGCACTCCTAAGATGTTAAATAAAACAATATTTAAAATACATAAATAGGAGTAAGTCCTAATAAACAGGTAAATTTCAAAAAGTAATCTAAAATTCCTTACCTGATAAGGCTGGAAGGCACTGTCTTCAGTTAAAAAATCCAGTTGCTTATCTATAAGGAATTCCACTGCAGTGACTGAACTGGGTATACTTTTTTCAACCAGAGGTTTGAATGTCTGTCAAAAAAAAAAAAAAAAATTTACAATGGGTATTCTTTGGGTTGTATAACAAAATGTGGTACGAGGAGATATGTACCATTCTGAATTAATTGCTAAGTTTCCCGGGCTGGTTCTAACATGCTATCCTCTCGCCTCAGTCTCTCAGAATCCTAGGATTCTATGTATGTATCAGTGTTGTGGACAATCTAAAACAACAGTTTCATCCATCCAAAATACTTTCAATTTACTATTATTACTAAAAAGGAATTGAGATATAATTATATGAAAAAATTATAAAGCCCCAGTATTTATCTATTCACTTATTTTTTGAGAAAGGGTCTCGTTCTGTAGCCCAAGCTGGTCCTGGACTCACTATGTAGCCCAGGCAGGCCTGGAACTCCCAGAGGATGACAAACCTCCTGCCTCAGCTTCCTGAGTGCTGGGATTACAGCATGCAACACCACGTGCAGTGTTTATTTTAGCACCACTAACTACATCTAAGTCTATTGGAAAATATTTTCCAATTAAATATATTCATATGTAAGCTAGTATTCAATTAATGACAATCTAAGGGCAAATCTCCTCTTAAAAAGAAATTAAGTATAGTGGTGCACTCTGGTATTACAGCACTTAACTTCACTTTAACGGCTGAGCCATTCCTCCAGCCCCCCAGTTTTTTAATTTTAAAAAGATTCCAATTGGGGGCTGGAGAAATGACACAGCCTTAAAGTACAAGTCCAAGGCCCTGAGTTCGATTCTCAAGAGCCACATAAGCTGGGTGTGATGACCCACATTCATAAGCCCAGCCCTCAGGAGGATGGGGTGGAAGGATTGCCAGGGAGCCCAAGGCCAGCCTGGGCTCCATATTGAATTCAGGGACCAGCCTGGGCTACAGAGCCAGACCCTGTCTCAAAGGGGGAAAAAAATCAAACGTGCATGCATGTAAAACTTTCTGCCTAATATCAAAAAGGGAAATTGTTTCAGAATTTATTCCACCCATTCATCCATCTATCCTTTACTGTGGTGCTGAGGACTGAATCCAGGGCTTTTCCACTCAACTGCAATCTCAGCCCTTTTCATTTTAAGATAGGGTTTCACTAAATTAATTGCTTAGTTTCCCAGGCTGGTTCTAACATGCCATCCTCTGGCCTCAGCCTCCCAGAATCCTATGATCTTATGCATGTGTCAACAGGTCAGCTCCTTTCTTTTTTTAATCTGTAAGTATCAGTTAATATTTATAAAAAAAGTACAGTTATGATTTTAGTTTTAATTTTTTAAAACACTTTCACATTAGGTACGTCCTTTAATGGTAAGGAAGCATCTGGTCTTATAACTCCACCTTTTGTACTCTACTCTCTAGCCTTGTTCCTGTTCCTGTCCCTGCCCAGTCTGAGCACTAATAAAAATCCAGTACTTCAGTAAGATCAGCAAGGAGGAAAAGGTCAGTAAGAAGTCAACACACGAACCTATCTGGCAATAAAGTTTCCATCATCAGTATTTTTAAAACAGTGAATCCAAGGTCCTATGATTCTTCTAAAGACTGTCTTTTACATAAAGGATATTACTCATATTTTGGGGTGGGGATGAAGGAATCAAGAGAGAAAAAGAGGAAGGAAGTTAGCATATCATGTGGTTTTTTTAATGAGTATAACACTTTCACAGGAGACAAACCTTGAATAAAAACAAAGTTATTGTACCTATCATATACTGTTCTAAAATCTTGAAAACAGAATTCTATCATCTTAAATACATGGTGACTTTACTATAAAAAAAATTAGAAAATGAAATTAATCAATCCAGCTTCTAGATAATCCATTTCTCACTAGTAGGCAACTAATGTGACTACTGGGATACGAAACAAGCTTCTGACATAGTAAAAATCTCAGGAGTTGCAAAGCCACTGTGTTTCCTTTTTCTTATTACACTTTAATGAAATAGAACTATAAAAAGAAATATAACATCTTGCTAATTACAAATAATAAACATAGACTAGGGAAAAACTTCAAGATCTCAAGTTTGAAGTGGCTCTTAAGAAGTTAATTCCTATATTTAAGAAGCTCCTAAAAGGGTTTTCAAGGTGATTCACTATAATCAGCAGCTGTTTTGAAATATTTTAACAGTGCCTTCTTTCTACACTACATAATGAACTTGTAATAGCAATCTTAATTCTTTAACTGAAATAACATGAAAAATAATTTTGTGGTACGGAGTACACCACAGTGAGGGAACACAAGCTTAGCATGCAGAAAGCCCTGGGATTTGATCACCAGAACTCACACCTAAACTCTTACATACCCATTTATTTTCAATACTTACTTGAAAATCTAACCAAACAACATCCTCCCTTCTAATATCCCAAGCTAACCGTTTAAGTATTACATACTCATCAGAAGTGTTTTATGTGGGTAAGAAATCACATTTTCAAAACAGAAAATCTCCATTATTTAGCTACTTCTTGATACCATTGTTTTCTAGTACTTTCCATTTGCCAGAACTAAGTTCCTAAAGCCATCATTTCATAAAATCCTGTTCATTACTTCACGTAATGTGACAATGTTTGCAAGATACCCAAGAGCATTTTATTTAGACTTAAAAATATCTACCACTGTGTAATGTACCGTCAAAATATGTAATATGAAGACACTAATTCAGCTAATCTTGACCACAAAAGCGGTATCAACATTGTATCTGTCAGTTCAGTTTTTAAACTAAAAAACACTGGCACTTTCTCAAGAGGACTTTAAATCTTTGAACATTATCAAATGTTCTGATTCTTTCCAAACAGTATCATGTCAGGGCAACCCCTTGAAGGTTAGCTGACAAAAGGTGTTTTTGTGTGTAAAAGATGTAATTAAGTAGAATGTGACAAAGAAGTCAACTGCACTCCTGAGTGCTTTTCTTAAGCAAATAATACAGGTGGTTTGCATTTCCTATGAGACAGAGACATTTTACAACATGAATCAGAACTTTTTCAAGATATGTCAGGGTTTTAGAGGTAAATTTCAACAAGCCAACTTCTAATTTAAACTGCAGTCACTTAAATTAGGAAAAGAAGATTTAGTTTCTAAATTAAAAAAAGTTCCATCCTTTAAGGCATTTAGTTGAACACTGGTATAACTTGGTATTCAAAAAATGTAAAAATACCAGCATACAATGATCAAATTTAAGCAGTCTCAAGAACAATAGTTTACTTCTGATTCAAGAGTACTAAATGGAAGTCCAAAGTATATTATGCTTTTTAAATAGGCCACAATTTGCAAATGTTAAAATGTATAATTATATTTCAACTATAAATGTTCTTATCAAGTAGTTACTTCTATAGTTCTTAAAAATATTTCAATCTGTATTAAGTGAGCAACTGTGAAAAAATGTGACCAAAGAGTAGTTCCTCTATGAAAATACTAAAACATGTGAAACATTGTAGTTAAAACACACTGCTTTCTTGAAGTGGCAAATCAACAATGTAACAATTATTAATTCTTGCAGCAAAGTTTAACATAGTATGGAAATATTAGCTTAAAAATGAAAATGTACATATTCAAATAAAACCAAAAGAATCCTACAGCTTTTATGGTAAATCTGTAAATATTTCAAGAGTCTAGGTACATTGAAATGTAAAGAAACTAGAACTCATGCATAACTAATTCAAGACTCTAAAGATACCATTCTAAGAGGAACTTCCACAGCCTAAGGGGAAGCAATGAGCTACCATCTGATCAAAGTCAGAACAGAAAACGGTCCTAATCACAAAAGACTTATTCAAATGCTGAAAAAAGTCTTTGAAAACTCAAATGAAAATTAGTAATTTAAAACTAAATATTTAGTTGAAACAAAACATTTTCAGTTTTACTAATGGATTAAGAGTTCTTTTAAGGTCATTTGTCAATGTTAGCCATTCTTTAGGAACAGTATGAAGCCAAAATAAATATAGTTAAGAGCCTACATTTCTAGTGGGGCCTACCACGCTATAGGAAGAATGCTTAGAACAACTGTATCCTGTTTGGGGCTCCATGCTGCACCACATTCCATTCACATGAGGAAGAGGCGAACAGATGAACCCTCCCCGAAAAACATTTTTAAAATAAATGAACTACAGCTCTCAAATACAACTCAGCTGCTCAAACAAACCATGTTAAACTCACCATTTAACATTTAACAGGAAATTCACGGAGTTTATGTCTGCAGTCTGAGTTTCTAACAATCTCCGGTTAACATTTAACAATTCCTTTTCCATGTTAAAACAAAAATAAAATCAGGCCCATTAACCTCAAAAATAGTGATATAAATCTCAACAAAGGTAAAAACTGGAGCAGAACACAAACTAGGCAACGTTTTTACAAGCCAAGGTTTAACCTACCAAAAGAAAAAAAAAAAAAAAAAAAAACGGAGTGACTTGAAAGAACAAAGTCCAAATTCCCACCCAAGCAGGTCTATTGAAAAACACGTTACTGTTAGAAAACAAGTTGGGGGTGGGGAAGGGAACACCACGCAACACACAAAACACACACACACACACACACACACACTCACAAAACAAATATTCTTACTTCCCTTGAAACATAAATCTAATTTAAAATGCTCTGTCAATATACTTTAAATTCCAGTCTTTAAAATAATCTTTCAGAGTGTTTTTAAATTACTAAAAACTCAGTAAAACTCTAAACATAGGTTTTTAAAATCTTAAAACTAAGAACGCTGAGGATAGAACTATAAAAGGCAGTGACCTTAATTACTACGGCTGAGAAGCAAAACCAAATGTAAACCAAGACAAAAGAAAAAGGAAGCAGAAAAAATACAAACCGTACTTTGTTCTTGAGAATTTTAAAGTATCTTTAAATCTCAGAAATCCAAGCCAAGACTTGAAAGGTCAGTACGTATAGCTGGTATTTCACTTCATTCTTGAACAGAATTTTTTTTAAGCTAGCGCGAATACTTCTGTAGTCTTCGAAAATCACAGGCAAATGGCTCTTAACCCAAGCATTTCTGAGCTCACTTGCAGCGGCGTCATTGTATAGGAAGAAAAGCCAAGACCACAGGGCGAAGCAGGAGCTGTAACCTAACAAGTCTTCGACGAGCAAATGACGATTTTCTGTCTGCTCCGGGTTCGGCCCTGGCAATGATGAGGATTACAACTCGCTCTTTGTCATCAGCACTGTGGTGTTAACGACTAAGAAACCCTGCAGCTGAAGCACTACTGCATCCTCCGATCTGGGTCAGGATAATTTCTCCCGAGGTCGCTTACATAACCAGTAAGATACTCCAAATAAAGAGAACAGCCATCCATTAGCTAGAGAAAGCCTTTCCCACTGTACTCTGCGTGGAAACACACTGCAGCAGCTTCCAACAGTGCAGACACCGAAATGAGAACAAGCACTTGGCTTAGGGCACACTGAGAAAAGGGAAGAGGCGGTGCTCTGTAAACTGTAACTAATCCCCCGTCACAGGTGCTGATGGAGTCACTTCCAGCACGAGTCACATTACTGGTGATTACTCATTTGGCTGCGGCCATAGAGACTGGCTCATAATTTTAACAACAGACAAAGACAGACTAGTGGCGAGACCGAAAGCTCAAGTTTACTGTCTCCTTCATAAAGCAAACGCAAATACAAAGTTTCTGCTTTACAGATTTACCAAGGTGAGAAAGTACAACAAATGATATGTAAATATCGCTCAAGCTGACAACACAAATAATTTTAAACCAAAAGAAATAACTTCAGTGCATTTTCAAGGAAAGATTTTGTCCTTTATTCTTTTATAAAATGCAAAAAAGGAAAAAATTAATTTAAAACATTTTTGGTATAACGGTCTGAGACATCAAAAGACATAATCTCAGAAATGCTTCACTTTTTAAAAGAACAGGTAATATTTAATTTGGCAGATTTTTAAAAAGGTGATAAAACATCTTCACCACTTTCACAATCTAGAGAAATTTCAGATGAAGACCTATAATATGAAAGCATAAGACATCTGCTGTATTTAACGTAGTCTCATATCTAAATTACATAATTATGCTGTCTTATGTGGTTGTAAGTAAAAATATGTGATTGAACACTTAAAATGTAGTCAGGAAATTTTATCTCAGGTAACTGCTATCGAATATATAATAAAATATTTTACATATGCAAGTTAAGTAAAATGCAGTTAAACTTAATCTCTCTGCTTTTCAATATTTTTTCTGGTCCTCTGGACAGAAATTCCTTTTTATTTTTTATTTTGAGGCAGGGTCTCATTAAATTGCTAAACTGCCTAGGATGGTCTCTAATTTAAAGTATTCCTACCTCAGTTTCCCACAGCGACAGGATTACATGAGAGCACGGTCATATCGGGCTTCATATTCATGTAAGTATCGATAACTTTTACATTGCACATGATAAAGTGAGCCTGGTGGCACAGGCCAGTAATCCCAGCACTCTGGGTGAAGTGACCAAGCTCGAGCCCTGCCTGAGCAATTTAAGGACGACTCAATGAGACCCTGTGTCAAAATAACAAATGAAATGGGCTGAGATCAATCTAAAAGTGAAGGCCCTGAATGTGATCCCCAGTGCCAAAAAAAACCAAAAACAAACAAGCAAACAAGAAAATGAAAGAAAGAAAATTGGGTTGGAGGAACAGCACAGTAGTTAAAGCACTTTCTTTGAAAGCAGAAAGCCCAGAGTTGATTTCCCAGCACCACATAAAGCTGGGCAACTGGGAAGCTGCAGCAGGCAGATTGCCCTGAGTCCAAGGCCAGCCTGGGCTACCCAATGAGTTCAGGTCTAGCTTGGGCTGCAGAGCGAGAACCTGTCTCACGAAAAGAGAAAGAAAATCACATAGGTTCATTTTATTTTATTTTTTTTTTTGTTTCTCTGGGACAGATATACAGCAACAGCAATTTTCCACTTTTTTTGGAGACAAGGTCTGTATCTGCAGTACAGCAGGTTGGTCCTGAACTCATTATAACTGCAGCAATAATTCTGCTTTAGCATCCCAAGTGCTAGGACTGAAGATGTGTGACACCACGCGCAACTTAACCCATTTTATAGTAGAGGCTTACGTGAAGATATACGAACACTTTCGGCTACACACACAAACACACAAACACACAAAAAATAAATCAAGTCATCTTTGCTAATCTGTAAGTATAATTAAATTTTGAACCTTTAAAACCTTCGGGGAAACTTGTTGGTTTCTGATTTAGAGAAACAAAGTTAGCTGCACATACAACCATACTTTAGTGTTAAGATTTAATTGAAGAGAAGTGCACTCCTGAACTTACAGAACTCTGGGAGGCTGAAGCAGGAGGACTGCAAGATGAGGCCCAGTCTGAGCCAACTTCTCTCTCTCTCTCTCTCTCTCTCTCTCTCTCTCTCTCTCTCTCTCTCTCTCTCTCATTCACTCAAAGGGGCTAAGGATATAGTTCAGTGGAATGGCCCTGGACCCAATCAGCAGTACTGGCGGAAAAGAATATTTAGCTGAAATTTTTTCAGTTCTACTATAGAAATTACACGATGAAATTTGTAAGGAAATTTGCATGGAATCACTGAATATATATTTTAAGCGGAAATGCTTCACATGTATTTTTAAATTATGTATCTAAGTAAACTTTCATTATTTTTCTGCACAGATGTCTTGATTTAAATACATCTGAACATTTACCCTTTTTATGCAACATACATTACCATATGTAGCCTCCTTATACGTATTCTACATGTACTGCTTGCATTTCACAGAAAATAATCAAGTTGGCTATTGAAAAGAAGGTATTTTCAATTTAATACACGAAGGTCTTACACTTACAAAAGACTTGTTAGCCAGGTGTGGTGGTACAATCTGATATCTCAGTAGTCTGGAGGGTTAAGGCGGGAAGATCTTTAGTCCAAGGACAGGCCCAGCTCATGCTGAAACCCTGTCTCCACTAACCTCAATCAATGAATGAATCAACCAATCAATCAATCTTATTTTAATGATGAAGAGCCAGAGGTGGTGGCGCAAACCTGTAACTGCAGGATGAAACAGGAAGGTTTCAAGTGCAAGGCCTGCCCCGGCAACTTGGCAAGACCTTATCTCACAAAAAAAAAAAAAAAAAAAAAATTAAAAAAAAATTTTTTTTAAGAGATGGTGTCGTAGGTCAGTGGTAGAGTGCTTCTCATGCCACATGTTAAGAAGCTGAAAAGATTTCGGCTGTAATTATTGTAGGAATTTGAGAAAGCCTTTATTTTATAGAACCTTAATGGGGCTAAAATATAGAACATAATATTCTAGAACAAAGCACTCTGAATAACACTGGCAAATAATTATTAAGTTATACATACCATGTTACTAACTCAATTACTTAGACAAAATAAAAACATTTATGAAAATAAAAGAACTCATCATGTCACAGCTTGATAAAAGCTATTAAATTTTAAGTAAATTTCGATTTATATGTCTACAATATATTGTAGATCAAGAAAATAAGCTTAATTTACAAAATTCATCTTACAATCTTGAACAATTTTTTTTTTTTTTGGTAAATATGATATACTAACAGAATCAACACAAAGACCCACGCTCAGTTAACAATTCAATTGACACCATAATCATCTACTCCAAGTAAAGTATAAAGTACTGTTAGGCAGGATCTCACTCTGTATTACAGGCCGGTCCTGAACTCACTATAGTCCAGGCTGGCATAGAACTCTTCATCAATCCATCCTCCTGGCCCAGCCTCCTCAGTGCTGGGATTACTGGCATATGCCACCATCCCCAGCTAGTAGATAGTGCCACAGAATGAATTTAGAGCCTAGAACTTCCTAGGAAAGGGCTCTCTAATCACTGAGCTATGCCCCCAGGCCAAAAATAACTATTTTGTAAATAAAAATCAACATAACTAACATCAATACTGGAAAAAAAAGAAAAAAAAAAACTTCTTTTATGTTCCCAGGCCTTTTCAAATTTTGAGACAGGATCTCATTAAATCCCTACATTGCCAAGGCTAGACTTAAATTTACAATACTCCTACCATTGTGTTCCAGAATGCTAGAATTAGGGCTGTGAGTGAACCCCACTTTCAGGCAATTCTTGGTGCAAAGGAAGAAGAAGCACTAACAGTTGGTAAAAATGAGTAACTTTTAAATATTTAAACTGTCAATGTAAATATTATATCACACAGACACACACATAGACATACACACACACAAAATGGGAAAATAAATATTTAAATAATATTTAAACTGCACTTAACTTTCTGTCCCCCAGTACTAGAGAGTAAACCTAGTGCTGTCACTCTAAAGTACATCCCCTGCCCCATTAATACCATTACACTATTACTTGAGCCAGGGTCTCACAAAGTTGCCAAATTGCCCAGGCTGGCCCCTAACTTTTAATCCTCCTGTTTCAGCCTCCTAACATGCTGGGATCACAGGCCTGAGCTACCAAGGCCCTTATGTTTAGTAAATTTCTAACACCAACAAAAATATAATGAAATCATGATAGAAATAATCTGGTATCAAGTATATGTTGCTCAATTTTTATTAATTCCCCTTGATTCTCTTGTTCTTACAACTCACTACACATATTAAACTCAAACTTTTCAGACAGTGAAACACTCCAATTTGAGCAGAGCAGCATTTTAGTCTAATTGTTCCTATGGTTTATACCTTCCTTACTGGGTTAAGGAAGGAGAATTCTAACCTGTTGTTGTTGTTAGAAGGTGGGGGTGGGACAAAAAGCTTTTTCTGGCTGTTAAACCAGCCTAAGGGAAAAGGAAACTACTCTAGTTACTGCCCAGAAATACACATCTCTGACTTCCTTCCTTTTTAGCTGGTTTCTAGGTTACAAGCTGAATAAACCAACAGAGGTGAGAAAGTAAATAGAGACCAAAAGGAAGGCAATACTGGCTATCTACAGAAAAATTTTCCTTTCAATAATGAGAGAACCTTGTATGTATAATTAAGAGTTACACAGGTAATTTATTTCTGTTTATCTTGAGCCATGAAAAAAGTAAAACTCTCATCTCTCTCATCCTTATATGGAAACTTAAACAATTTTTCCAAGTGTGTAGCTTTAACAGACACACACACACACACACACACAAACTGTCTTCCTCTCTGTCTCACAGTACTAGAGACCAAATCTTTATCTTTATACATAAAAGTCTCTTCTAAGTTCAATAAATTGGCAATGCATTTTTCAGATGTGTAGGGAAAAAATGCACACAACAGTAATTACAGAATTTCAACTACATCTCCTGCGCTTTTTCATTTTTGAATCACAAGGGTGCCTTAACTTCCCAGGAAAGGCTAACTTAAGAGTCCTCCTGTTTCAGCCTCCTAGAGTGGTAGGAGTACAAGAGAGTACCAACAAGTCTGGCGAAAATTTCAACTTGATATGGCCTTATATGAAAGTTCATTAGATTTAAGCAAAACATTTTCCAATATGCTGCATAGTTCCATGTATCTATAAAAATAATATAATCAAATGCAAAACTGTCATCATGATAGTACCCAAAGGATTAAGTTTTCACATTAATAAATCTATGCAGACTGTGAAATGGGAAAATTGTATAGCATGTTCATATGTTCAGCAGAATGTCAGCACCATAAATTTCTCTAGAATATATGGAATTTATCTTGCTTTTTTTGAGACAGGGTCTTATTCTGTAGCTCAGGCTGGTCCTGAACTCACCATGTATCCTAGGCTAGCTTTGGACTCATGGCAATTCTCCTGTCTCAGTCTCCCATGTGCTGGGATTACAGGTGTGTGCCCCATCATACCCGGCTTTATGTGGTTCTAGGGAATTGAACTCAGGGCCTTGTGCTTGCCAGGCAAGTGCTTTAACTGCTGTGCCATTCCTCCAGCCCCCATCTTACTTTTAAGAAACTTACTCCCTCAAGCACTTAGTACAACTATTCAAGTAGTATATGTGATATTGTGTGGTTGACCCTGGGAATAAAATGAGGAAAAGGCAACCAAATTCTTAATTTAGCAGAGTTCATAGTCTCTTTATAAAGACACAGTAATCGTAGAAATAATACAGAATTATATTCCTGAGGGGGCCACTGGGACAGGCCTATAATCCCAGCACTTTAGCAGCCTGAGGTAGAAAGATGCCAAGTTTGAGCCCACACTGGGCAATTAGGCAATTCAGTAAAATCCTACCTCAAAATTAAGAAGTGGACTGTGGAATGTAGCTCAGTGTGAAGGCCTTGGGTTCCATCCCTAGTACTGGGGAAAAATTATAATCCTATTTTGAACTAAATCAATAACTAGAGAATTAGTGTAATGTTCCTCTGTACTTTCTTTGTTGTTGTTGAACACTGGGGATTAAACCCTTATTCTACTAAATTACAGGCGTCACCCTTTTTGAATTTAAAGAAAGGGTCTCACTAAGTTGTCAAAGTGCCTGGGCCTGTCCTGAACTTTCAATTCTCTTGCTCCAGGATCCTGAGTAGCTGGGATGATAAATTTAAACCACTGCACTCAGTAGAGTATGTTCATTCTTTCTTTTTGAACACTGCAGCTATTACACCAAATATTTTAATGCCATAGTTACACTAAGAAAAACCAATATCGAGAATCCTAAACCTATGTTAAAAAACATTCTCCATCGTCTCTGTATTTTCAATCACACTATAGGTAAATTCTATGTTTTCTTTCATCTTTATTCCCAATTTTCCTTTTCACAGATAAATTAACCAGATTTTTTCACTTTCTTGTACTCTATTTCATACTGTTACAGAGACATTCCCAAACATGTATCTTATTGATACATAAATCTAAATTTGACTGGAATCAAAAACTTAAACTTAGTCAAGTTCTTCATGCTTCCTCTGAGAACCACTAAGAAATTATCATTACTTCAGAAGCAGATAATTAAAAATTCGCAATATTGCATTCATGATTGATGTCTGTTTTCCTTATTTTTATATAATAAATACCTGACATTTTTCCTATATGCCTCTATCTGTCACTTCCCTCCTAAGTTATTTCATAGCTTGTAAGACTTTCATAAAAATACAAGATATGCCAGCACTTGGGAGGCTGAGGCAGGAGGATTGCCCAGAGTTCAGGACCAGCTTGGGCTGGTGAGTGAGACCCTGTCTCAAAATAAATAAATAAATAAATAAATAAATAGATAAACAAATCCCACAAGATATGATTTTAATGTTCATATGGAAAAATAAGCAAAATAATTGAGAAGATTTTCAAACAAAAAGAGAAAAAAATAAAGAAAGCACAAAAATGATAAGAGAACTAGCTGTCATTGTTATGCTACAATGAATTAAACTGTGGTACTAGGACAGGAAGAGATTCATTAACGGACAGTTTGGTGTGAGTGAGATTAGTATAAGACAATTTTCAAGTCAGAGGGATAAAGAAAGTGATAATGGCCATCCTGATGGATTACGCCTGTAATGCTGGCACTCTGGGAAGCTGAGGCAGGACTGCAAGCTAGAGTCCACAACTTAGCAAAATAAAATATTACAACTAAAAATGTACTGGTTATAAGCTCAGTGTAAAAGCCCTGAGTTAATACTCAGTACGAGAGAGAGAGAGAGAGAGAGAGAGAGAGAGAGAGAGAGAGAGAGAGAGAGACAGAGAGACAGAGACAGAGAGAGACAGAGACAGAGAATAAAAACTGGGCTATTTAAAATGGAAATGAAAGCTGAAAGTACAGTTAAGAAGTAAAGCAATTACTCAGTATTGTGGTTTGGATCTGAAATGTCCCCCCAGAAGTCTCATGTACTCGGATGTTAATGACTGTCTAAAGAACCATCTGATGTATGTGTGTGGGGGGGGTGGGGGTGGGAGAGCGGGTCTGGAGAAGTGGATTACAAGTGAGTAATGGAGGACAGGCATGTGGCAGACTGGATTACAGGAGTGTGGTGGGGGCTTAAACCTGGAAGGGACAGAACACACAGGCTGGAACCAGAAGGGGCGGACCACTGGGACAGGACCTGAAGGATACACATGCTACTTCCTTTCTTCCTGGACTTGACTTGGCTTCCTATTTGCAATGCCATGAGCAGCTGCCACCACCTTCACTGCCATGTGCTTACACTACTGTTGCAGGTAGTCCATGGGATGACAGTGGCCCTTTGAAACTGTGAGCTAAAATAAATTTTTTTCGTCCCTAGTCTGTGGATGTTCGGTATGGAGTCACAGCAACAAAAAAAGTAACTAAGACACTTAGCAAGTGAGGCCCTGAGTTAAAACCCTGTTATAGCACAGTGATCACATTTTTATAGATGAAAAAATGGACACTTGCACAATTTAAGTGACCTACCCCCTTTTTTTTTCTTTAGTGGTGGTACTACTGGGTATCAAGTCTACAGCCTTCACATTGAGCTATACATTTTTATTTTTGGTTTTGAGAAAACATCTTGCTAAAAGTCTCTTAATTGCCCAGGCTCAGCTCAAATTTGGAATCCTCCTGCCTCAACCTCCCAATGGGCTGGAATTATAGACCTGAGGGCCACCTGGCCCAGTTTACACCAGGTTTTTAAATGTGAAAACTTACGGCTTGTAGAGGATAAACATGGATACTGTGCAGAGAGATACGTATTTGGGATCTTCCTGCTTCTTAAAGGTGTCAAGCAGCTAAAGCTATAGATTTGGGAATTTGGGAGTATGGCAATGCCACTTTTCCAAATTACATAGCAAGAACAGAATACCAAATAGCGAATACTATAACGTCAAAGATAGTTTCTTCTTGATGCTCAAAGAAGATGGTAAGTTTCAATCATTGTTGATCTCTAATTTCTATGCATAATAACAGGAACAAAAAGGAAGTTCCTCAAAAGAAGACTTGAAGAGCCAGAAATAAAGTTAATCATTCAACAGAAGATTTCAAGGATGATTTAAATTGCTTGTGCAGCAACAAGAAAAGTTTTCCTGTTGCATGAACTATGAACCCAGAATGAGTTGGATCCAGATTGTAACCCAAGAAGATGAAGCCCTACAACTACACCATAGGCACCGGTATCTTTTTTTTCCCATTTTTCTCTTCCAGTTTTATTGCAGTCCAACTGTCACAACTGTAGAAACTTAAGGCATATAACATGATGAATTTATAGAAACATACATTGTGGAATGACTTCCACAATTCAGTTAGTTAACCACCTTAAGTTCTCTTTAGTTTTATTTTTGGTAGTGGTAAAAACATTTAAATCTACATGCACTATAGTATTTGTGTTGTGTGCATGCGTGTGGTGCTTGGACATCAAGCTCAGTGCTTTCACTCCGAGCTAAATTCCCAGCCCATTTTTATTTCTGACTTTGAGACATCTTGCTAAGTCTCTAGACAGCCCAGGCTGCGCTCAAACTTGTGATTCTCCTACCTTGAGTGCTGGGATAGATGCACATCATCATATGCAGGTATCACACTGTACTCATTCTCACAGAAATATGCTATTGTCTGACCAATACTTTTCTATCACCTCTACAGCCTGGCAATCAAAATTTTACATTGTTTCTCTGAGTTCAACTTCTTTTATTTCTTCTCCTACCGAGTTCAACTTATTTTAGAGTCCATATAAGTGAGATGATAAATTATTTATCCTTCTCTGTTAGGCTTATTTCATTTAGCATAATGTCACCAATATTTTATTTATTTGAGACTTGTTATGTTGCCTATGCTAGTCTCAAACTCCTAGGCTTAAAGCCAACTCCTGCCTCAGCCTCCTGAGAGCTGGGACTACAGGTATGTACTACTGCACTTTACATATTGCTTTATTTATATTATGTATTTATAGGTATTATATATTATTTATAATTACACATTTTATGTATTTACATTCTGTGATGTTGGGGTCAAATCCAGGGCATCATGCATCTCCTCTATCATAAAGCTACATTTGCTGGCCCCCATCAATTTTTGAGACTAAAGTTAGGCATCCTATCCTTGATAATCAGAAAACACATTACTAACTGCAAGTGCTCATCTTTGGATAAATATATTCAATTTACCAATTTTGAAAAAGTGTAAAACTGGTTAACAGTAAATCAAGCATTCAAAATACATACTTCAGGCTGGGCCTCTTTACTGTAGCTGTCACCTAATATAATCCAAACACTCTGAGAGTGAGGTACAAGATCAAAAGTGGGTGCCCAATAAAGGTAACTTAATTTAAGACGACCTTGTCTCAAAATCAAATTAAAAAAAAATGGGCCAAAGATTTAGTTCAGTTTGAAAGCCGTGGACTCAATCTCCAGTAAGATACATGCATGCACAAAAGACTGTCAGTACTGTAAGTTGAGGTCTAGTAACTGTTCCTTTAGTTAGTAAACATCTGCAAAGCACCCATAAGGTGCTACGCTGTAGGACTAGGCCCAACAACAAAATCTCTCAAGATCTATCTAGACAAGAAATTGAATGCTGCTCTTTTTCTTTTTTTTTTTTTTGGGGGGGGGGTTGGGGGGACAAGGAAGTACTGGGTATTGAATACAGTGCCTTCACGCACAGCTAAATCTCAAGTCCATTTTGTTTTTTATTTTGACACAGTGTCTGACCAAGTTGCTACATTGGCCAACTTATGAACCTCCTGCTTCAGCCTTCTAGCGTGCTAGCATTACAGGTATGTACTACTGGTAATGGAATATCCGGCTGAGCACTACTTAATTTGTAATAAACATGTAATAAACTGGAGGAAATATCTAAGTCAAAAATGCATTTAAAACTTGGCTCAGTAGCACAGGCCTATAATCCCAGCACTCTGGGAAGCTGAGACAGAAAGATCAAAAGTTTAAGCTTAATGTAAACAATTCAGCGACTTAATGTCCAGAGCACAGGTAGAATGTGGAGAGTAGACTTGAAGGCATTGGTATGAACGGCATGAGGACCCCATATTAAGTGCAAAAGAGTAAATTGCTGGAAACTGCCTAAAGCTCTGTATGATACTGATAAGTTGTGAGCCACCTGCGTGTGGACCCTGTGCGACGAAATTGCTATCTGTAGCCTGTGGAGAAGGTCCTTGTATGATCAATAACCAGAATCCCACGATCGATAACCAGAAGCTCCAAGATCGATAACCAGAACCCCTGTGTGTGGACCCCAATAAAATCGCTATCCTTAGCTTGCGGACATAAAAATAGTATATACACCGTCCTGGTTCTAAACTCAGGGTTGAGGTAGGAGTTACAGACTCTGAACGCAGGATACACGTCTTGCTCCTCGTCCCCAGCCTCCTCGCTTCCCGAGTGGGAGACTACACCTCCTTGCGTACCAAGAGCGAGAACCCCTGGAGAAGGAGTGACTGTCCAGCCGGGCAGCTATCATCAGAGGGTCCTGATCCAGCCACAGACTGGCCAGCCCTGGACAAACTCATACACAGGTTGGCAGTGTTGCCAGTAGTCAACACGTCACATGGTGAGCATAAGGGACCCAGGACGGGAATAGTTTTAAGAGGCAGAACAACGCTTGCTTTCCTGATTAATTGATCGATTTATTATGATTTGATTTGTGAATTGGATTGTTGTGTGAATAAAGAACATTCCCAAGGTAAATTCATCTGCCTCTGTCCCATCTGTCTCCTCTTACGGAGTGCTCTCCTCTTACCGAGTGCTCACGACACTTAAGGACACCCTGTCTCAAAATCAAAATTCAAAATCAGTCTTGAAATGTAGCTCAGCGTGAAGACCACTGGTCTGATATGCAGACATGCAGTTACCACTCCCACTGACCACAATAAAAGCAATTTAAAAAGTTGAGCACAGTGGTACACACCTGTATTTCCAGTACTCTGGCAGGTTGATACCAAGTTTGAGCCCAACCTGGGCAACTTAATTTGGCCAGAAGAGGATAGTGAGGGTCATGGGAATGCAGCTAAAGACTCTTGGTTCAATCCCCAGCACCGAAGAGAATAAAAATTTTAATACATCTAATCTACCGAACATCATGGCTAGCATAGCTTAGCATCCCTTAGAAGTGCTCAAAACATGTGAAGCTGCCTAAAGTGACCTAATACAAAGCCTACTCTACAATAAAGAGTTAAACATTTCATATAGTTTATTGAATACCTCTATCCAATAATGCTGGTAAATCTCCTAGAGTACTTGGTTGTTGACCCTTTTGAAGCTAGCTGATGAAGAGCTGCGGCTTGCTACTGTTGCTCAGTATCCAAAGAAAGGGTCCTACCACATATCACCTGCTTCCTTAGGAAAAGATCAAAATTCAAAACAAAAATATACTTTCTACTGAATGTCTACTGCCTTCACACTGTGGTAAAGTCAAGAAAGGATTAAGTTATATCACTGTAATCCCATCTGTAATTGTCCTTGGACAATGAAATGTTCCTAGAACTAGAGGAACAGCACAGTGGTTACAGTGCTTGGCCTACCAAGTGCAAGGCCCTTTGTACGATCCCCCAAAACTACATAAACTGTCCATGGACTCAAATGCCGGTAATTCCCAGCACCTAGAAGACTGATGCTGGAGGACTGTTACGAGTTTGAGGCCTGCCTGAGCTACATATTGAGTTCAGAGCCAACTTGGACTACAGAGCAAGACCTTGTCTCAAAAAAAAAAAAAAAAAAAAAAAGTAATCCTTCTATCTCCTGTTAAGGTTCCAAAAAGCTTAAGTATGGCTCAATACATACCCTCCCACCCCTACAGGCACACATTAGTATAGTATGTGGTAAAACTTGCTTGGCAGCTTTTGATGCAAGAAAGGATTAGGAAGTTGTATTCACTCAACAAATATTAACTAAAACATCTACAAAGAGTTAAGCACTGTCACTGAGATTTTAGATGATGTAAAGACTACACTAACCAGAAACTATGTAAGAGACAATATTCTTGGGAGAATGACAAAATCACTGTTATTAGTGCTCCAATATGAAGTACCTGTTCTAATATATATTTTGAGGTCATTTCAAAAGAAATTACAGCCATCCCATTAGACAGACAAAAATATCAGAACACACAAAAGTCAAGTTACCTGGAAAGGCACTTATCAAGCCATATTCCAAATAGTTGAAAAAATTAAAAATGTTTAGCCTTAGGAATTTATTATATTTCTAGTACACTGGCAATATTTGATATATATTGTTTTGGAGAATAATACCTAATACATATTAGGTATCTATAGAAACATACTATAATTATCAGCAACATTTTATAAACATGTGGATTTCTCTTTTCCTGGAAAATAAACTAGGGCCAATGTATGCAAGATATGGTTAGCCAAATTTGGCTGAATGATAGGAAAAGCTTTATAATTAATTTTAGCAGTTGAGTAATAAGATGTACCACATTATAAAGTAACAATTTCTGAGAAGAGTTCATATAGAAGTATTTATGTATAAAAGACTGTATAATGTGAGACTGTAAGAGTACTTTAAAAGCTGTTAGGATTTTGAATCAAAAATAATGTTTTGAAATTATAATATCTGAAAGTATGCTTGGAATGACAGTGTTACAGAAATCTTTTCTTTTTGGCTAGGAGGCATAATATATTAGGTTGTTTTGTTTTGAGACAGGTTCTCACTCTGTAGCCCAGGCTGGTCCTGAACTCATGATGGAGCCCAGGCTGGCACTAGAGGCAATCATCCTGCCTCAGCCTTCACAAACCTGGGCTTAGCAGCATGCGCCACCATGCCCAGCTCATGTGGTGCTGGGGGATCAAACACAGGGCCTTAACTGCTGTGCAGTTCCTCCAGCCCAATATAATAAAGTTTTTGGGTGATACTTAGTTCTATTCTAAAGAGCAAGAAAAACAAATGACCTTCATAAAGATTGATTAATCAGATGAGACACTGAAAGAGTAATACAGACAACATATGAAATCACCAAGTGAATCTTAACATTTTGATTTTTTTTTTTTTTTTTTTTTTTTTTTTTTTTTTTAAAGACAGGGTCTTGCTGGTCCTCAACTCACTATGGAGCCAGGCTGGCCTCGGACTAATGGCAATCCTCCTGTCTTAGCCTCCTGAGTGATGGGATTACCAGCCTGCACCACCATGCCCAGTTTATGTGGTGCTGGGGAAATCAAATTACCTTTTTTTTAAATAGACAGGTACTTATTAAAAAACAAAGAACTGAGGGGTGAAAGCTCCCATTCTGGGAAGGGGCTTCCCAAGTGGATCCCTCCTTTTTGAAATAGGGTCTTGCTCTGTATTCTAGGCTGTTCGTTAACTATGTAACCCAGGCTGGGCTCGAACAAACGGCAATCCTCTTGCCTCAGTCTACCTTACTCTGAAATTACAGGCATGAATCATCAAGCCCAGTTTATGTGGTGCTGAGGAACTGAATCCGGGCTCTGGACTCTAACTCCAGAACTATGCCACCCAGCCTCACCGTAACTGTTTATAAAGGTAACTCATTTCACCCATGGATTGGTGACTATGTCACCACTAACATGTCTACTCTTTTATGATAGACATTATGACCCCATGGGTCCTCCACCCAAGAAATAGAGATGAAAGGCATAGCTTCTTATCAAGTGAGTTATTTTTGTGGTCAAGCTTTTTAATTCTTCTAAGATTAAGCAAGTGTTGATTCTAGGCCCCTTTCCCCTGCTGAATCCTCCCGATTATACCTAATTCCAGGGCTTAGAGTCACATTATTAACTGGGAAGGCTGCTGGGTATGTATGAGTGTGTTGCTCATTCTTTTGTTTGATTTGGTTTTGGTGCTGGGGATAGAACCCAGATTCTCATGTATGCTAATCACTCCTCTTTTAATAAGCTGCATCGGTTAGAACATTTCTTAGGTTCATAGCAAAACAGTACAAAATACAGAGTTCCAAAGATCTCTGGCTTGACGCATGTCACAGTGAAACCAGGATAATGTAAACGTCCTACAATGAAGTAATACAAATGGTATAATCAATACTCCAGCAACAATGAATAAGAAGCTCCTCTATGTCCACAACCTTGCCAACATTTGGCGCTGTCTCAGAATTTGAAAATTTCGTGTTTAATATGCACTTCATTAAGAAAATATATGAAATTCCTTAAAGACATATGCTTTGCAACATCTTCTCATGTATGTATTTGTAATATGGACGTCTTCACTGGTGGGTGTCCACAACTTTCATCCATTTTCAATCTAACTGTTCATATTTTTACTGTGAAATTTTTAAGAATATTTTGTACATTTAGATAACAGCTTTTATCAAACACGTCTTCTGCAAATATTTTCTCTAAAACAGTGGTTTTTCTTATTCTCTTACTATACTAATTTCTTATCATATGTTTTAAATTGATTTAGTAACTCTAAAATCTTAGTATAGGCAATGGACATTTCTGTTATACAGGTGACTTTGCCAATTGATATTCATGATAGGCATAGGGTAATGTCCAGTACAACACTAGTAAATAGTAGCTCAACTACGAAAAATTCAGCATCAAGTAAGGCTTAAATCACTACTCTTCTCACCAATTTGTATTATTTATTTGTTTACTTATATTGGTGGCAGGGTCTTGCTCTCTGCTGTAGGCTCACGGCAATCCTCCTGCCTCAGCCTATCAAGTACTGGCATTACTGACATGCACCATCTTGCCCAGCTAATGTTTATGTGATGGTGAAGAATCAAACGTAAGGTCTTGCACATGCTAGGTAAACACTTTAATCACTGAGCTATGGCCCCAATGCCCAAGTGTCTTGAACTTACTTATCCTTTCTTTGTCTTTGAAAATATATTTTGCTGCTGCTTCTCCTAGTTCTAAACCTCCAATAACTAAGAAATATTTTACATCATTTACATTCCATTTTAGGGGGCAGGTTGCTTATAAATCAAACCTATGTATGCCAAGAAGCATTCTAGTATTATGCCACATTCACAGATCTTACACATCCCAATTTTCCCGAAATGCCTGGTAAGTTCAGAGTCCTGGGTTTGATTTCCCAGTACCACACAGACTGAGTGTGGCACATCCAAATGCAGGAGGCTTCTGGAGAACATTCCAGATTCAACCATAGTAAAAGGGAAGCTGATTCTTTTCAAAATATATTTTCTTCATATTTTACATTAGAAAGTGAGTGCTTTGTCCAAAAATTAGCCAATAAAAAAAATTAACTTTGACCAGCAAAAATTACCAAGTGGTAGGGTTTGGATCTGGAATGTCTTCAAAAGCCTCATGTATTTGGATGCTGGGTATTATGTATGGATTCCATGTGGTGTCAGGAAGAGTTAATGACAGGTGTGTGGTAGAGGACAATCATGTGGTAAATACAGATTGCAGATGTGAGATGAAGGATGGATATGTAGTGGATTATAAATTACAGATGTGTGACCTGGAAGAGACGAACACCGGAGTTTTCCCTAAGAGGTGGATAACCAGGACATAACCTGGAAAGATCTATGCTAGTTCGACTCATCCTTGTTGACTTGGCTTCCGGTACACCACCTTTCAGCAAAGAGCATCCTCCAGCTAGGCAGCAGCCATGTGCTTCTGCCAGCTGCTCATGTATGGACTGAGACCTTCTGAAACTATGAGATAAATAAATCTTTCCTTCCTCATTTTGTGGACATCAAGTATTCTGTGCCAGCAATGATAGAGTAACCAAGACATCAAAATTTTGTTATACATGCTCAATTTTTGAGTTTTTCCAATTATAGAATAATTTCAAATGAAAATGCAGAAGTCTATCTAGAAGCCAATGTCTCTTACATACTGTGATACCTAGAAACACTGAAAGTGGCACTTTAATTTCAGTAATTAATGTACTTATCTGAGCAAGGTTCTTGCCTTACTCATTTTTGCATTACTGGCAGAATTCTTCTGGCATAGTATCCCCACATTGTTGGTAGTAAATAAGATCTCTTAGCTGTTATAACTCATATCATTTCAAACTTATGGAAACCTTTCAAACGGGAATACTAATAACTACTGCTACTGTTATCATCAGCAATGTAATCTAAATAACTTACACTGGATATCAGAACTTTGTAACAAAAGTTCAAGCATATATTCATCTCGGAGGAAATGAGAATTCAGGATTCATCACAGGAGATCTGGGTAGGTAGGTGGGGGACAGAAGCTGCCTGCTAAATTTCAAAATGGAAGTTTTTGAAAGAAAATAAAACTGTTAACCAGGCATGATGGTGCCTGCCTGTAGTTCCAACACTCAGGAAGCTAAGAAAGAACAACTGCCATGAGTTCAAGGCTAGTCTGGGCTATATAATGAGTTCAAGACCAACCTGACTATAGAGTAAGACCCTGTCTCAACCAATCAATCAAACAAATTAGAATCATTTTTGGGTAGAGTGGCACAGGCCTATAATCCCAGCACTCAGGGAGGCTGAGAATGACATACAACTAAAAACCATACAGCAATACACTAAATAAAAACAGAGAAGTGTTAGCAAGGATGTAGAGAAACTAGAAGGCTTGCAGACTGGGTCATTAGGGAAGACTGTACGGTACTGAAAATGTAAGTATCTTCCAATAAAGCAACTTCTCCTCCAGTATACACCTTAGAGAACTGAAAGCTGAGGCTTCCTATGTTTACATTCACAGCATTATTATTTATAATAGCCAAAAAATAGAAGCAACCCAAGTGCTCAATACACAAATGGATAAACACAGCATATAAATACAATAGATTACCAATTGGACTTAACAAGAAAGTAAAAGCTGACACATTCTACAATATGGATAAACCTTGAAGACAATGCATTAAATGAAACAAGCCAGTTACAAAAGAGCAAATACCAACATAATCCTACTTCATAAAGTACTTGCAGTAGTTTTACACATATACAAATTTTTGTACTTTTCTAGATACTCATGTTTTTATTTTATATATAAGTTATATAAATTACTTTATAATATATTTTATTTATATACTTATTTATGTATTTTTATTGTGTGGGGGGGTGGTACTGGAGATAAGCCCAGGATTCCCCCCACCCTTTTTTTGGCTTTAAGACAGGGTCATTAAATTGCCCAGGCTTGCCTTGAACTTGGAATCCTTTTATCCCAGCTTCCCAGAGTGTGGATTACAGGTCTGTGCCAGTGGGCATAGTTTAAAGTGGTTAAATTAATAAAAATGGGCGGAACAGTGGTTGGCAAAGGTAAGTGGGCATGGAAACAGCTCTTTAATGAATAATGTTTTAGTTTTGTGTAACTGAGAAAGTTCAATAAATAACGATTGCACAACAAGAATGCAATGCACTTACTGCCAACGAACTGAACACTTCTCTATGATTAATATGGCAAATTTTATATTGAGAATATTTTACCACACTTAAAAAGGTTTTCGTTGTTGTGGACTTTTGTTTGTTCATTTGTTTTAAGAAGAGTTTCACTCTGTAGTCCAGGCTAATCCTGTACTTGCTATTTTGTATTCTTAATTTTGATGTTAGAAGATTTAAAAGAAACAATTTTCTAAAATTATGACAAAAAGCATTATTAAGGAATGTTCCCTAATAAAGAATTCATATAACATCAGTAATTTTTTCTTAGACACAATAAGCCCAGACTGGCTTTAGACTCATGGCGATTCTCCTTCCTCAGCCTTCCAAGTGCTGGGATTACAGGTATACAACACCATGCCCAGGTAATTTTTTATGTGGTACTCGGGGATCATACCAAGGGCCATGCACAGAGTAGGCAAGCACTCTAACCACTCAGCTATGCCACCAGCCCTTAAAAATTGTTTTAAGTACTATGCAGGGGAAATGTCAAAGGATTAATCTATCTCTTGGTGACAAAATTAAAATGATGATGATTTCATATTCTGTACCAACTTGGCATTTTCTATATATTTCATAATGGTACATAGTTTTGCAGGTACAAGAAAATAAGGTGGTCTGTGCAAAAAAAGCCCCAAAATTACTTAAAATGCTTTCTAAATTTTTTTTTTTGTGTGTGTATTTTCTGTGTGCTTCTTTAATTTATGATATCGGGGATTAAAGCCAGAGGCTTAGGTATGTTAACGACAGGCAATTGTGCTACAACTGATCTCCATTCCAAGCCTACAACCTTTGCCTTTTTTGGTATTCTTAATTTTGACGTAGGATTTCAAATAGAAATACCCTTCTAAAATAATGATAAGAGTCATTATTAAAGAATGCTTCATAATAAAAATTTTATACATCAATAATTTTTTATACACCAGAGTTTCACCTTCATCTTAATTTCACCTAAAAAAGTAATTTTTTTCTAATATTTTAATTCTGTAACTAGGATACTGAAGTACATATTTTGGAATTATTGATATTACTATTTTCAATTTTTGAGACTTTTCACTAAAAATTTATTAGTCACTCATAAGCTGTTAACTATTTTTTAGGTTAAAGTTTAGAAAATCAAAAAACATGCTAGTCATAGCTTAAAATTTTATATTAACAATTCAATGTACTGTTTTCACAATTTTTAAAGAAACTACTATGCACAAAGCTACCTCTATTTTGCTTTCTGAAGTATCCCATCAAAACCATACCTTATAGATATCATTTTGCTCTTTTAACGTATTTCTATTTAAAGATACTATTGACTCACTATACTCCGTTCCCGCTATTCTTGTACTATTTATCTTTTATTCAAACAATTGTTTAAAAACTGGCAGGGGTAGTACTGAGAATTAAGCTCAGAGATTCTTGGCAAGCACTCTACTATTGACTGGATTATATCTCTAGTTCTCACATTACCTTTGGAAATCATGCATCTTCTCCAATCTTAAAAAAAAATGAATAGACCAAAAAGTAGACATATTAAGCTGTATTCTATATTTAGAATTAAAGGCTGAGGTAACTACAAATTCAAATTCTTATGCATTTTAATAATTAACAAGTAAAACCTATTTTTTGTATGCATATACACTGTTTAAATTTCCAGGTGAGGAAGTAACTCAGTGGTAGAGGATTTGCCTAGTATGCATGAGTGCTTGACGACCTAGATTTAATTCACAGTATAAACCACTCCTCAAAAATAAATAAATAAATAAATACATAAAAAATAAAGCAACCAGGGTGTATTAGTTAAACCAAAAAACTGAAAAAAAAATAGTTCTTTCACAAAACTCTTCAAATTACAGGATCTTGCTATATCTACAGCCCATGTCAGCCCTGAACTCATTTGGTACCCCGGCTGGCCTTGGATTCAGGGTAATCTGTCTGCTTCAGCCTCTTGAGTGCTGGGATTACAGGTGCGCACCAAACACCCAGCTTTATGTGGTCCTGTGGAATTAAACTCAGGGGCTTGTGCTTCGAGGGCAAGTGCTTTAACTGCTGTTATTCCTCTAGCCCCCAAATCTACTATATTTTCTTAAATGGACCATTTATGAAATATTTTTACCCCTTGTTTTAACACGTAATTACACATATTAACATCTATCACTTATAACGAATCACTGGCTAACCAAGAAAAATCATGTACTGCATATTCAATCCATCTTCCATTTACAAAGCTCCATTCAGAAAAGTTTTTGTGCACAGTATACAAAACAGTCAACTCTCAGCAACAGCCTTATATCCACTTACGTTACACTTAACTACATAAAATAATCTATTTGTAAACTGAATAGGCTGAAAACACACTAAAAAGAAAGAACAGTTTTTTAACATAACAAAGATAGCATTTTGAAATTTCTGCCAGGCACTACAAAGACCCTTCAAGAATATTAACCTATTAATATAATCAGCCAGATAAACCTGAACTCACATTCAATCATTAGTTTAAAATCAGTAATTAAAAATAAAACAGGAACAGATCTTACCAGTGCAGGCCACTGAATCTGTTTGCTCTTTGATCCCTGAGTTTGACTAGGGTTGTTCCTTTTAGCCCAAATTAAGTGGTACTCCACCAAGAAAGCTGAAAAATCTTCATAAACCTTAACCCACTCTCGTTTATCCCACTCAAGATCATCAAATTCCACATAGACCTATGGAAAAAAAAAACATGAAAGAATTCCATAAGCAATAAAGACTAGTAATATTTTATTACATAAACCATGAAGTCCAATTAGAAAATACATTAACAAATTCATTGTTCAAATTAACATTCCTTATTACTATGTCAAAAAGATTAAGCCATAAAGTTCTGCTTATTTAGAGAAGCAATTTACAAACTGCTGATTAGTCAAGATTCATCCATTAGCTCTCAAATAAATACTGAAGAACTATATGTGCATCGATGACTTTAAAAGTAGAGGTTCTAGGCCATTTTTAAAAAGCAAGTATGGGAGCCATGCATAGTGGCACACGTCTATAACCCCAGGTACTCAAGAGGCTAAAGCAAGAGGTTTACAAGTTCTAGTCCAGTCTAGGCAACTTAGCAATATCCTGTTTCAAATAAAAAGAAGATAGGGATATGCTCAACATTTTCTGGCTCAATATCCAATATTGCAAGAATTAAAAAAATGAAAATAGACAGGAAATTGGGATGTGCTTAGTATGCCTAAAGCCCTGTGTTCAATATACAGCATGAAATAAGGGGAAAAAAAAAAAAAACTTCTTAAGCCACAAGTTCTTTTTCCCCCCACCATTTTACTGAAATGGGCCACATGTTCTTTGTTCAACTACTTCTTTCTGTATTTAAACAGCTACTGCAGCTATAAAAACATATTAACTGAACGCAGCTTCGTTACTTACAAAGGCAGTTTGATAGCATGGGGATGATTTGACAGTGAGAGTCAATATAATAAACCAAATTAACAAAATAAAGAAAAAAACTTTAATAATGCAAAAAACCCATATGCTAAAATTCAACACATTTTTCATGATTTAAAAACCCACTCAACAAACTAGGAAGAGAAGGAAACTACTTCAGTATTTTAAGAGTCGTATATACAAGACCCACAGCTAACACCACAATGGTGAAAGATTAATACATATCAAATTTTGGAAAACTGATGTTAACTCTTTCATACTTTTAAGTCAATTATCCATTAATCACTATGGTCCCTTCCTCCACTTTCATCCATTCTTGGTCACTTCATAAAACTATCTCTTCATAGAGTCATCTTAATATGGTTATGAGCTATAGGAGAGGCAGTTTGGGTAATTTCTCATCCTTTATCCTAACTTTTCAACCTATTGTTTTCTCTTGCACACCTACGTTCTTGTTTCCACTTAGTTGAATCTATTTTTCTGGTAAAAATACCCGATGCCAGCATGCTCCCATTTCAACTCAAACGTGTCTTTAAACTCCTGTATGTGGTACTTCTCATCTTGTTCATTTTAGTATATAACTGAATAATCCCTAGTACTCTTCACATGTAATCATGAGCCACATAATGACATTTTGGTCAATGACAAATATATAATGTCATATTTACCAGAACTGAAAACTTCCTGTCGTCCATGTGGCCTTTGCAGAATTCACGGCACAAAAAACAATCATGTCTGTTATTAACAACGCTAATGTAAGCTTATTTCATTGTCAATAATAACAAGCAAAGTATACACAATTGTGTATGATATATAATACTTGACAATAATGATTATGGATTAATGGATTAACATACTAGACTTCTAACTCCTACTTACTTCTAACTCACACTTTTAACTCCTACTTAAAGAAATACTACAAAATATGTTACTCTTAACAGCTACTGCATTAAATTTCAAGCTTACTACATCTTGATTTTATGTCCATTGTTAAGGAAGACATGACTATACAATGAGGATATCTTTAAATTAAGCATGCAAATGTACTGGAAGGTCAAGCTGTTTTTTTTACACATGTAAAACCTATATGTAATGTCCAGTATAAATGCACAAAGTATGTAATAAATATTCAATATTCTCTAATTCAAGCTGGGGGCAAAGCTCAGCACTTAAGAGTGCTTGCCTAGCAAGCATAAGGACCTGGGTTCAATTCTCCAATACCATATAAGCTGGGTGTGGTGACGCATGCCCATAACCCCAGAACTTGAGATGCTGAGCAAGAGGACAGTCATGAGCTCAAGGCCATCCTGGGATACACAGCAAGTCCAGGACCAGCCTGGACTAAGGAGCGACACCTTGCCTCAAAACAAACATACCATGTCCCCTAATTCTTACAATCATGAAATTTAAACATAAATATAGAGGCAAACTGATAAAATATGTATCTGAGAGTTGAGGATATAGCTTAATAGTAGAATGTGTGCCCACCAGACCCAAGAAACTTAGCTGGATGTTCAGCAATAAGACAATAAAGTATTTATTTGGTGGTTTTTGTGATAATACCCACCAAGGAAGCTAAGTTATACATATGTGCTTATTTTTTTAGAATGGGGAAAAAGAATACACTAATCAAGAATGTAACATCAGGAGTTGTAGGAATTGCACAGTAGTTACAGCATTTGACTTGTAAGCCCAAAGCCCTGTGTACAATTCCCCAGTAGCACATAAAGCAGGGTATTTTAACACATACCTACAATCCCAGCACTAGGAAAGCTGAGGCAGGAGGATTGTCCTGAGTCCAAGGCCAGTCTGGGCTACACCAGTGAGATCAGGACCAGCCTAGGCTATAGAACGAGGTCCTTTCTCAAAAAAATAAACAAAGAAAAAGAAAAAAAAAAAAAGAAGCTAATATTAGGTCCTAGTTACACATACCATGCCAGGGAAGGATCCAAGTCAAGAAAGAAGATGTTTTATTGTTGTCTTCTAATAAAACCTGTCCTTAGTGAATGAACTTAGTGAGGTCCATCTGGTGTTATGCATAAGTTTCAAACTAAAACAGTTTCTCCACTATTTGAAATCTCTTAAGACTCTGATATATAATTACTAAATTGTGGAATAAAGGCCTTAGAAACTCTAGAAAAAAGGAGTAGAGAAAATACTTGGGAAAGCATGTTATTAATTTTGCTTCCTTTTCATGGACAATAAAATGGTCATACTGACAAAGTGTTTCAGTAAAGAACCTAAAGGAGTTGGGTGTGGTGGTGCATGCCCATAATTTCAGCACTCAGAAGCTGAGGAAGGATGACTGTTGAAGTTCCAGGCCAGCCTCAGCTCCATAGTGAGTTCAGAACCAACTTGAGACTCTGTCTCAAAAAAGAACCTACAGAACCAAGGCTTATGTACATTTCCCTATCCTGAGGGATATATCAACACAAATTCTCTCAAATACAAAGCCAGAGATACAGTATGTTAATGGAAGGGTACACAAAAATTTGAAAAGGTATGCTGTGTTAAGAACATTTGTAAGATATCCATACTAGCCAAAGTAATTTACAAATTCAATATAATTCCTATCAAAATATTAATGGTGCCTGGCACAGTGGTCTAAGACTATAATCCCAGGACTCTGAGAGATTCAAGTAGGACTGCAAATTCAATCCTAGCTAGAGCAACAGAGTGACTCAGCAAAACCCCGTCTCAAAATCTAAAGTAAAAAAGGCTGGAGATGCAGCTCAGTGCAAAGGCCCTGGGCTGGATCCATAGTACCACAATCCTTTCCCCAAACCCCCAAGACAAAGGAACAAACAAATAAAACCAATATTTTCATAGAAATAAACAAAAATTCATGTTCAATCAGAAAATACACAATAGTCAAAACTATCTAGTAAAAAATAACAAAACTAGTAATACTATAATACTTGATCTCAAAATATACTATAAAGATATAGTAATTAAAACACCATGGTAATGGAGTAAAACACCCACACACCTATCAATGGAACATAATAAAGAACTCACAAGTAAAACCACACATCTATGACCAACTGATCATCAAAAAAGCACCAAAAACATACACTGGAGAAAAGGCAGTCTTTCCAACAAACAGCACTGGAAAAACTCGTATCTATGTTCAGAACAATGAAGAGTTGATACATACACCTCTCATCAAAAATAAAATCAACTAAAATTAATCAAAGACCTAAAATGAGATCTGAAACTATGAAACCACAAGAAGAAAACAAAACATTTTAAGACATCATTACAGGATTTTTTTCCCAAGACTCCCAAAAACACATGTAGTTAAAAAAAAAAAAAAATTGACAAATGAAGGTATATCAAATTAAGAAGCTTCTGTAGGAAAAAAGAGAGAGGAAATAATATACAGAATGAAAGACCTATTCTTTTGAAATGAGATCAATATTCAGAGTACATAAGGAACTCAAAAAACTCAATAGCAAAAACATACAATAGGGTCTAAAACAGGGCCAATGACCTGAATAGACATCATTCTAAAAGAGAAACACAGGAGCCACAGGAATGGCTCAGCGGTTAAAGGGCTTGCCTAAGAAGCCCTAAATCAAGAGCTGAGGAAGGACCCGAGTTCGATTCCTCAGCAACACATAAACTGGGCGTGATACTGCAAGCTTATAGTCCCATCACTTGCGAGGCTGAGACATGAGAAATGCTGTGAGCCCAAAGCCGGCTTGGGCTCCATAGTGAGTTGAGGACCAGCCTGGGCTACAGAATGAGACTTTGCCTCAACGTAAATAAATAAATAAGTGTGTGTGTGTGTGTGTGTGTGTGTGTGTACATATACATACACACACACACACACACACACACACACACACACACACACACACACATATATAACCATACATATGCATACATATATAGAACAAATGAACAACAGACAATGAAAAAATGCTCAAGGCAAATACCCATTAGGTAAACACAAGCCAAGCACGATAAACTATCATCTTACATCCTAGTTATAAGAACTCTGATAAAAAGACAAAAATCTGCTAGCAAGGATGCCAAGGAAAAAGAACTCATAAGGAGCTCACATACTTTTAGGAATATAAATTAATACAGCCATTATGAGAAACAGAAGAGAAGACCCTTATAAAAACAGAATTACCATATGACCCCTAGCAGTTCCACTATTGGGTATAAATCCAAAAGAAATGAAATTACTACAACATAGAGATACCTGCATTTCGATGTTTACTGCAGCAATATTCATAACAGCTAAGTTTTAGGACCAACCATATTCACCAACTGATAAATGGATAAAGAAAATGTGCTATAACACAATGGCATATAATTCAGATAGAATGAAGTCCTGTCAAATACAACAAAAATAACTCTAAGACAGAGACAAAGAAAAATACTGCTATGTTCTCAATCATACACAGAAGCTAAGAGAACTGATTTCCGGAAAGTAGAGAGTATTAGAGATAGGAAAGGAGACTGTGTGGAAAAGGATTATGGATGCCAGAGTACAGTTGCATAGGACTGAATGTTGGTATTCCATAGCATTGCTAGATGACTATGACTCACAGCATCTGTATATTTTATAAAGTACCTTAAGAGAGGATTCTGAACACTGCTCAAACACAGCCACATAAACACGATCGAGAAGATTGAAATGTCATGTTAGTAGTCCCTATTAGTCAATGGATATATGTATCAACTTATACCGTATCCTCAAATACATACAATTATAGGCGAATTACAAAAAAAATTGCTAAATAAGAAAAAGTACAAAATTATAGCAAAATGCAAAAAGGGCTTTTAAATTTCTTTTTTTTTTTAATTTTTCTGTGACAGAGTTTCTTTCTGTAGTCCAGACTGATTATGTACTCACTATGTGGCCCAGTATGGCCTTGAACTCACAGCAACATTCCTGTGTCAGCTTGCCCAGTGCTGAAATTACAGATGTATGCCAGTACATTTAGCTTATGTGGTACTGAAGAATAAAACTTAAGTCCTTGTGCTTGCTAGGCAAGCAATCTAACCACTAAGCCCCAACCCAAACATTACATTTTTTAGTGGATACTGAGTTTGAATGTTTTCAAACCTAATCGTGCTTTCTTTAGTTATAAAACTCAGTAGCATTTAAATAACACCACTCTTTATAAGTAGGTGGAGTACACAGAATACAAGGCATACCTACACATAGTGCAGATGTATAAAGTGGCAACCGACATTAAACATTTATATACAGCACTATCTTCATTTATTCAGAACTTACTTTATATAAAAATCTTAGCTGTCGCATGCATGGCCTAGATATCACAGCAAACACAAACGGGTCTCTCTGAAAAGCCCTGAATATTTACTGTCACAAATTTAAAAATTAAGGAGATACTCAACTGCAAGAAAAGCTGTGACCAGGTACTGCCAAGAGTTTAGAAAATCAAGCAAAAACCGACATGATTAAAATATATAAATGAAGGGTGCATTTATCTTCAGAGCTTCAGTTACATTGACTTAGATCCCAGCCTCATTCTACTTAAACAGGGTAAAGGAAGGAGGTAGATGAGTAGATACTAAGAATTTTGGTCTATTCCCCTTTGAATATTTCCATTTATAAAGAGCATACTCTCTGAAGACCACACAATAACAAGAATTGTTTAAGAAAGAAACCAGAACTTATTCTTCTGCCTCCCCAGGATGGTTAGGATAGGTCTCTCAACAAGCAAATGTACTTGGCATCCACACCATTAATTAGAATACTCAATCTACTGACAATTAAAAATTTACCTTTTAAAATGCTTTTACTGTGGTAATACACATAACCAGGAATTTTCCCTTTTAAACCACTTAAGTGTACAATTCAGTGGCATTAATTACAAGGTTGTGAAATCATCACCACTGTCATGAAAATCTTCTCATTATTTCTATCAGAAACTCTGTAGCATTTAATCAGGTACTCTAATCCCTACTCCATTCCTTATAATCTCTAATCTACTTTCTGTCTCTACAGATTTGCCTGTTTTTACATTTATTATATAAGTGGAATCATACAACACTCTGGATCATCTATATTACAGAACTATCCAAACTTCATCTTTATGGTTGATTAATATTTCACTGCACATACAAATATTTACCTCCTCATTTGTTGATTTTCACGGAAGCGACTTCACCTTTGACTAGTGAAAATTATGCAGCAATGGTCACTAGTATTATCTCTAATTCTTGGAATTCCTGCTTACCATTCTTTTGTATGTGTATACATCTACCTGTAGAAGTGCTAGATTATGAATGAGGTAATTCTATGTTTATCTTTTTGAAAAACAAACTTTCACACAAAGGCTTAAATGTTTTAAATTCCCAGGAACAATGAACTAGGGTTCCAACTTCTACATTCCTGTCATTATTTGTGAATTTCACTCATATTATAGCTACCTTAGTAGTTATAACAATTCACTTTTTTTCTTTTTTTTTTTTTTTGAGACAGGGTCTCACTCTATAGCCTAGACTGATCCTGAACTATGTATGTAGCCCAGGCCAGCCTTAGATTCAGAGCACTCCTCCTGCCTCAGCCTGTGGAGTACTGGAATTACAGGAGTACGCTACCACACACAGCTTCATGTAGTGCTGGGGAACTGAACTCAGGTACTTAGTGTTTGCCTAAAAGCTTGCTATGCAAGCACTTTTACCTACTGACCCATTCCTCCAACCCTCACACTGAGTTTTTAAGTCAGATTTGAGATGGTCGATCATCAAAATAAAAAATGTCATTTATAAAGAGATCAAGTTGTCATTATCGGGGGAGGGAGGCTACTAGAGAATATACCCAAGGCCCTTTATACCAGGTTTGTCCCCAGCTCTTTTAAAACAAGGACTAAATTTTTACTTTGGTCTAGACTTTGCACTATTTCTGTTTCTGCCTCTTGAAATACTAAGACTACAGTATCTACCACCACGTCTAGCTCCAAGTTTGTTTACTATACTTAATACTACTGTTGCCTACAACTCTTTTATATGAACTAATCGTTTTACAGAGAGAGTCGCAAGGCAAAAAAAAAAAAAAAAAAGAGATGTATTAAGAACTGAAAACCATGACATTTTTAACACAAAAAAGATTTCTGTTATGCTACCTAAGACTGTTAAAATATAACAAAACATATTGTAAGTATTAGAAAAACAATATATAACAACATATGACTTTCTGAAAAATTACTTATCAAGTTTAACCTAAGATCAGTTTGTTCAAGCTATCATAACAAAATCCTTAAGATTAAGTGGCTTTAACAACAAACATAATCTTGTTTTATTATCGTTCTGGAGGTTTAAAAACCCTAAATCAGGAGTGGCAACCTGGTAGATTTCCAAAGGGTGGGGATAAGGAAGGGCAAGGATTTACTTCTTACATGGATACTAATTTTTCACCTTAAAAACAAGCTCACCCCCATGACCTCATCCAACTCTAACTTCATACTGGAGTCTGGGCTGTTACAGCTTCAATAAAAAATTTTGAGAGCACATACATTCACCACATAATCATAATAATGTGTACTGGAGGTATACATCAGCAGTTAAAAGCAGTGCCTGGCAAGTCTGGAGCCCAATTTCCCATCACCACATAGGCTGGGCATAGTGGCACAGGAAAAAAAAATGCAGAAAACAATTCAATAAGCAGAAAAAAAAAATAAAGCACTACATCAAAAGACGTAGCTCAAAAGCAAAGAATAATAATAATAATCATTAAAAAATATTAACAGCAGTTAAAATTTAAATGTTCAGTTTGGTGTGACTGTAGTAACTTTCACTGCAACTGCTCGAAAAGAGGCCTACATGGGTATGGGAGTCTGGGGCCTCCCTAGGAGACATTCTGAAACCCAGTCTTCAAAAAAAAAAAAAACATTTTCTGAGTGTTCATAACATGCTGAACATTTTTTGTTATACAGGAAATTAAACCCACAACCTTCACATTGAGTTATATCCCCACTTCATTTTATTTTATTTTGAGATTTTGACTTGGTAAGTCAATAAAACTGCCCAGGCTGAGATGGAACTTGCAACATTCCTGCTCCAAACTCCCAGAGTGCTAAGATAACATGCCTGTGCCACAGGACCAGGCTTGTGCTGGAAAATGTTTTAAAGAAAAACTAAGGCATTAGTGATATGAAATTTTTAAATTTTTGAATGAGGATTAAAAAATCACATTTTTATTTTTTTGTTTTCTTTTTGTTTTTTGTTTTCCCCAGTGCTGCAGATGGAAACCAGGACCTTGCAAATGAAAGGCAAAAAAAAAAAAAAAAAAAACCTACCACTAAACTATATCCGAAGCCCTCAATTCTTTCTAAAATATGGAGGTTTATAGACACCACAGTAACTTCTACACATTTTAAAATTGAGGAAGGGAAAATGCCACGTCAAATAATGAAGGGGGAAAAATATGCCAGAGAAAGTCCTGGGAATGCATTCAAGAAAAGGAATGAATGAATAAATAATTTCTACATCCTATCTTTGTTTCTTATTTCTTTCTGGGACAAATACCTGATACACAGAACTTTAGGGAGCAAAGTTTTTCTTAGCTCACGGTTTTGGAAGGTCTCAGTTCATTTATGGACAGCTAGAGATGGTGGAAGCTCATGGTGGCACTGGAACAAGAGAAACACTCTTCATTGAATGGCAGAAGAAAGCTAACTGTGGAGAAGAAAGCAGAGCTCAAATACATTCTTCAAAGTCAAACTCCTACCAGCTAGGCTCCAACTCCCAAACATAAACAATACCCATAGGTACATGAAGCTTAAAAAATTTAGCCCCAAATTAAGAATGAAGCCTGTGAAACACCTAAAAGATGAAGTAGTTCCCAGACCTGAAGAACAGGGAAAATACATTTATAACCAAACCACAAAACAAAGGGTCAGAAACTAAAAATCTATAAAGACGTACTGAAATTAAAGTCTTAAAAGTCACAAATGCTTCAAATTCTGCCTTTGGTCTTCTCAATGAGGCATAACTACAGATTATTTCACTTATAGCATTTTATAGAAAATACTTAAATGTAGACTTAGGGACAAGACGATGGCTGAGTAACAGAACTACGAAATGTCTCTTTGTAGATTCACTTAAAAAAAAAAACTGAGATTATAATTTAAAACTGACTTTAGCTTAGCAAGGAGAGGAAGGAAAACCCCAACACTTGAAAGGAAGCCATGGGTAGGTCAGAACAAAGGCACATCATTAGCAGAGGTAATCAGAAACATAGGAAGCAGCCCCAGGCTGACTAGGAATGACTGAGCGGTCAGCCTTCACAGACAAAAGCCCAGAGCCAGGAACTTCTGACTTAGGTAAGTGCAGATCCAAGGGAAGTGGAAATTGAC
This sequence comes from Ctenodactylus gundi, assembly GCA_004027205.1. Lineage (NCBI taxonomy): Eukaryota > Metazoa > Chordata > Mammalia > Rodentia > Ctenodactylidae > Ctenodactylus > Ctenodactylus gundi. The sequence goes on along the minus strand of PVKB01002393.1, from coordinate 158,248 downwards.
AGAAGCTGGCAGCCCCAACCTGCAAAAACAAGCCTGCAGATAAGTGCATAGTGCAAAGCAAGGTGAGCTTCCCATAGAAAAGGTCTCCCACAACGAAGACCAGAAGGAGCACTCAGCAGACATAAAAAGCAGAGATATAAGCAGGAGTCATAAAAAAAAAAAAGAAAAAAAAGAAGAAGAGTCCTAGGCTGAAGAGTAGTAAAAGAAGGCTCAGAAAAGCAAATCAGGGTTTTGGTGGTCACTCTTAATACCCAGGAAAAAACACCCAAAGGAGACAGTTGCGGAGAGGACAGAAGACCCTCTAAACACTGACATCCTGAACCTCTTGGGTGGTAGTGGGAGTATCTCTGAGGGTGGAGAGCCCGTCATCAAGGAAGGGAGGCCAGGACAGGGGCGAGAGCTTTGTTGAGGGGGCTGGGTGTGATCAAGACACCCCAGAGGTCATCAGACTATTAGGTCCTCCCTCACTTCCTACTCCTAGCCCAGAACTCAAGAGGAATTTTGGTTTACCTCGTACACCTTCACACCCATTCAAAGAAACCTCTTGGGTAGGCCATTAAGAAGACGACAAGGCAATAGGACATGCATGAAAATGCCACAGAGATCCCAGAAATGTGATAGGCCATGAAAAAGTGGAACTCACAGAGAAGGAAATCAAAAAGCCAATAAACGGGTTGACAGCCAATTCAAGCAAACAAAACACTCTCAAAGACACGCAAGCAATGATCAATAAGCTTAAAGAGGAACTTTTTAGACAACCAGTGGTCCTAATGGACAGAAAGCTTACTGAGCATATCGAAGCCACAAATCAAAAGTTGGCTGACGTAAATAAGGAAATGCAAATTACGAAGGAACACTCTGACAGAGAAGTTAAAATTTTGAAAAGAAATCTAGCTGAAAGATACGAAAAATACAGTTGAAAGCAAGGGAAGCTGATTTCAACATTGTGAGGACAGAATTTCAGACCTTGAAGACAAAGCTGAAGAAACAAATGTTATAATTATGCATGACTCCAAAATCAGACATGAGCAAAGTGGCTGGATACAACAGATGATGAGTGATACAAAGAGAACCAATCTCAGAATTATAGGTGTGGGAGAAAAGAGCAGAAGACAGCACCAAAGGTATAAAGAATTCACTCACTGAAATCATGCAAGACAATTTCTCAAATCTGCCAAAGAAACTAATTTTCAGGTACAAGAAGCTTATAGAACACCAAATAACCTCAACCAGCAATGAAACTCACTGTGACAAAACATAACTCTAACCTCAGAAATACAACACAAAGAGAGAGTATGAAAAGCAGCAACTGAAAAACAGACACTATTCTAACAAGGCAAACCCATTCAAATTACTGCTGATTTCTCAATGCAAGCTTTAAAGGCTAGGAGAGATAAGAGCAAAATCGTTTAGGGTTTAAAAGACAGCAAGTGTCAACCCAGGTTGTTGTATCCAGCAAAAATTAGCCCTGAAAATTGTAGAAATAAAAAAAGATTCATGTCCAAGAATCCCTAAAGAAATATGTGACCAACAGCACAGCACTAAAGAAAATACTTTCAGGAATCTCAGAGAGAGAGAGAGAGAGAGAGAGAGAGAGAGAGAGAGAGAGAGAGAGAGAGAGAAACAGGCAGCAGCAAAGAACATGGAGGAATGGAAACATCTAAAGACAAAAAAAATACACAGCAATCATTTGACTGGTATCCCACTAAAACAGTATCAATTTTCTCATAAAATCTGAGAAACTTCCCCCATAACTATTTTTATTAGTATATTAGTTTGCAAAACATAATAATTATATTCAACATGGGGAGTTGATATAATATCTTAATCTATGGAACTTTTTGATGTGTATGATGCACAGATATTTACCTGGGGATAGAGCTATAGTGGTTTTGATCTGGGTTATTATTAGTTTTAAAAACATTAAGATGGTCAGTAAGTGGGTCTTGGAAGTCTTTTCCCTGAAGCTATCATTGAGTGGTAAAGATAAAAGATCACACAGCCTTAGACCATTGGCTAAGAACTTACCTATTAGTTCATCTCATTTTCATCCTCTGTAACTAAATTTGTAATAAAGATCTTACTAATTTCTTCCTGCTTTTCTTTGAGAAAGAACTCTAAAAGTTCTAAAAAAAAGCCCTAAGCATCCCTTTATATTTATTGCTTTATGTGTAACATACTTTTGAGATATAGACTTAAGTTCATTTAAGGTACTGATTCATTAACTTGGTCTAAGATTAGCCTAAGTAATCTCACTGATGTAATGATAACCTGAATGCATTTTGTATAACAGCTCAATTGATAATAGACAAATCTTGGAGGAAGTCAATATGCCCGAGTACAGATGAATAGATAAAGGTAATATATATCATTATATATATACACATACATTATATATATAAAATGATATATGATACATATACACACACCATTTAGCATTACTCTGCCATTAAAAATGATACATTTTAGTCATTTTTAGAAAAATGGATGCACCTTGAGACTATGATGCTCAGAAAAATGAATGAGATCCAGAAAGTTCAGTATTACATGGTTTCTCTAATATGAGAAAGCCAAACCACAGAAATCTAAGAGACATTGAAATTTAAAAATGGACTTTGTAGAGAGGGAAAGGGATAAGGGGAGGGGGGCCTGAGTGGATGGTATGAAGAAAGAGAAGTGATATGTTAAAACAAAAAACAAATGGGGATGATAGTGGGGTTACTGGGGATGGGGAAGTTGTGGGAGGGTCAAAAGGAGGGAGGAGAACGATTGTAATTTTAGCACAATATATATGTGCACAGAATACTCAAGGTTAATGTAAATATTCTGTATTGCACATGTTTATTAATGAAGTGGAGCAAAGGAAAAATGATCTAACAAAAAACGTGCAACAGAAAGAAAAATCAAGTAGTACCAGAAAAATATGAGAATAAAAAGATTCAGTAAAAACCTTACAATAATTACTGCCCAAGCTAATGGGCTTAATCCATCAATCAAAAGACAGAATACAAGACTGTATCAAAAATTACAACCCTATCATTTGTTCTGTGCAAGAGATAATTCACGTACACCGAATCACACAGACTGAGACTAAAAGATGGAAACTAATACTTCATGCTACTGAAACTCAGAAATAAGCAAAAGAAGCTATGTCATTTGCAGACACTATAGATTTCAAACCAAAACAGATCAGAAGAGACAAAGATGGACACTATGTACCAGAAACAGAACCAATTCAACAGGAACAGTTGACAGTTACAAACATGTTTATATCCAATGTTGGTGCACCAAATGACACAAAACACAAACTACTGGACATGAAAGCCAGAGATCCCAACACAATCGTATCAGAGGACTTCAATATACTTCTGAGACAAATAGGTCAATGACACCAAAAAATCTACAAGGAAATGGAGATAAATCATATCACGGGACAAATAGACTTAACAGATATCTACAGACTGTTTTTTCCAATGTTCAAAAGCATGTATTTCTTTTTGTCAGCAAAACAAAGGATCTTTTCTAAAACATATCATATAGTCTTGGACATAAGATACGCTTAAGTAAATACAAAGGAACTGAAATAATTCCCTGAATACTTTCAGATTACAGTGGAGAGAATCAAGAAACCAAGAGCTAAATAAACTACAGAAACTATTCAAACACACAGAGATTAAGCAACATATTACTGAAGCGATAATTCACAGACAAAATCAGGGAAGAAAGGAATGAAAGTGTGCTAAGAGGGGAATTTTTAGCTGCCAATGTACATAAGAAAAAAATCAGAGCAAATTCATATAATCTAATGATGCAGCTCAAAGTCCTAGAGAAATAAGAAATCCAAACGTGTCAGAAGGAAAAAAAAATGTAAGAATCAAACTGGAGATTAATGAACTTGAATCTGAAAGTACAATACAAAAGATCAATGAATCAACAGTTGGTTGTTTGAAAGGATCAGACTGATATGATAAGTCTCTAGCCAAACTCACCGGAAGGAAACAATTCTCATTAATTCAATTAGAAATAAACAAACAAAAAAATGAAATCACAATAGTCACCACTGAAATCCAGATGACAAAAAGAAACTAATCTGGTATTTTTTACTTCAATACATTCAAGAACTCAGATGAAATAGGTAAATTCCTACAAACATATGCAATACCAAAATAGAATCAACAAGATATAAAAACTCGGAAAGACTGGAGAAAAAACACAGTCAACCTCAAGGCCTTAGGTCTGATTTGCCAGTACCACATAAACTGGACGTAGTGGCATGTAAATGTAATCCTAGCACTCTGGAGGCCGAAGCAGGATGATTTTCGTGAGCTCAATGGTAGCCCGAGTGACACAGTAAGCTGAGGAAGAGCCTCGACTACAGATCAGGAAAAACTGATCATTGAATAGGCTCTGCGCAGCTGACAACCAGCGCCATGGTGAGCGAGCTTAGAGGATGGTGGCATCTGCATCGATGATTCTTCTGGACAGCCTCAAAATGAAAAAAAGCACTGTTGTTGGCAAATGAAGTAGACATAGGGAAGATTTCCACGACTGATTACCTGAATTCCTCAGAAACTTCACCTGACAGCTGAGAGTAGTTTCAATGAAGAACAGGAAGAAAAACTTCAAGTCGCAATTTCTTTACAGAAACAAGATCTTCGGTTAGTTCTTGAAACAATATCATAACATTTAAGGTGAAGCCAGCAGCTCTGCAGCAGTAGTTGCAAAACGATCATCTCACACAAGACAAAGCAGAAGCATTTGTCAGTGCTTGGTCTTCCATGGCTCAGGAGAAGTTCAGGCAGAGTATTCTGGCTCCCCACAAGCTAGAGACAGCTGGACGGCAGCTTAACCTCCAAATGGCTAACTCTGCTCCAGCAAACTAAATCATCTAAGGTGTACTACAACTAGAAAGGAGCAGTGAAGAGTTTAACAATCTGAGGAAGTTCGTGTGAATTCAGTCACAAGGAGTTGTTTGGTTAGTGTAACAAGCTAGAGATCACACAAGCTCAGCTGATGTTTTTGAAGACTGGGTTCTCTATCACGCTCTTGCCATGCTATTATCTTGCACTGAAAAGAGGCTGCCTGTGTGCAGAGTTCAGTTGCCTTTCCAGTGAGTTCAGTGAATTTTCATGAATTATATGGCTTATCATTTGTTAGACATTTAACAGCCAAGAGTGATTATTACTATTAAGAATACTGAGGTCATGCAGAAAGAATGGCTCAGTGGTTAAAGCTCTTGCCTTGCAAGTGCTAAGTACCTGAGTGAAATGAGTAAGTACTTCTCAGAAGAAGTCTGAACGGCATATATGTATGTGTGTGTGTGTGTATATATATATATATATATATATATATATATATATATATATAACAAAGTCCACCATCTATAGGCGTCAAAGACATGAAAATCAAAACAGCACTGAGTTTTCATCTAACTCCAGTAAGAATGGCTGGTATCAGTAATTACAAAATAAATGTGGAGAAAAAGGAACCCTTCTACTGTTGGTGGTACTACAAGCTGGTACAGTTATTTTATAAAGCTGTATAGAGATTCTTCAAAAAACTGAATATGGATGTCCAACTTGACCCAGCTATACATCTTCTAGGTAGCTTCCCAAAAGATTAAAGTCTTCACAGAAGAGCGATACACACATACCTATGTTTACAGCAGCATAATGTAAAACAGACAAACCCTAGAAGCATCCAGCATGTTTAACAACAGAGGAATCGAAATAGATGAATGTGGCATATCTGGCACAATGGAGTACTACACTGCCATAAAGAAGGATAACTTTGAATCATTTGTGGGAAAACAGATGTATCTTAGGATCATCATACTTAGCAAAATGAATCAGACATAGAAGGTTAAATATCACAGCATTTCTCTAATACAAGAAAACCGAACCACAAAAAAGTAAAAGATGGAAAAAAGTAAGAAGATACAGACTTGTGGAGATGGAAAGGGGATGGGGTGGGGGTGTCTTACAGTGACAGGAGTAAAGGGGAAAGGAAAGTAAAAATTATCAAGATGCAATATGTAAATGTTCCAATTTCTCTAGCTGACTGCTATTATGTATTTGTAAATATATGCTGATAAAACAACAAAATGAAAAACAGAATGTTCACTGAAGGCACTGTTCTGTTACCTAGAGCCACTTTTCTTTCTCAACTTAATCTAAACAATTTACAATCTCTGACTAAGTCCCTAAACTTAGTACTCACTGGCTTCAGTGTCTGCTTCTTCAAAACTGCTTCTCTTCTACTGCTGTGAGCTAAAAGTTCCTCTTGCTTTTTTGCCCTTTTTGCTATTGAAGAGTTCAGTGCCCTAGCATGTGCCTGGTAAGAAAGTTTATCACTAAGCTGTATTCCCAAACACTGATTTTTTTATTCTCATTACTTTTCACAGTACTAAAGATGGAACTAGGACCTCTGTATGGACATTCATTCCCAGCTTTTGTTTTTTGAGGTAAGGGCTCACCAAGTTTACCAGGTGGGACTCCAACTCACCATACTAGCCAGTCCAGATGGCACAGATCTGTAATCCTAGGCCTTTGGGAGATTGAGACAGAAGGACAGAAATTTGAAGCCGTACCTGGACACTTCAGTGATTTAGACTCTGTAACAAGTCAAAAACCGAAAAATACACCAGAAATGTAGCTCAGTGTGAAGGTATGGTCTGGATCCCCAGCACCACAAAAACAAACACCTGTCATATTTCTGCCCCACAACACAGCACTGAGTTTCTTTCTTTCTTTCTTTCTTTCTTTCTTTCTTTCTTTCTTTCATTGTTTTGAAATAGGATCTCTGCAAAAAGCTAGCCTCAAACTTGCGATCCTAACTCCCGAGGAGTTCAGATTATTGGCATGTGCTGCCACCATTGCTAACAGGGTTTTGTTTTGGTTTGTTTGTGTACAACCTAGGAGCTTCTAAGCTACAAACCAAGCTCTTGTCTGTTTTTGAGAACAGGCCTAAGTTACTAATGTGCTTAAGCTGGAATAGAACTTGTAGTCCTCCTGCCTTGGACTCTCAGGGTGCTGGGATTACAAGCACCAGGTCTAGTCTTATGGTATTTTTTTTAATGACAAAAGCTACAAACCAAATATGCCCAAATCAAGAGAAATAAGCTGTAATAAATACACATAATGGACAATTTATTAGCAATAAAAAGAAATTATGAATACATGTAAGAGAACAAATGAAGTATGGCTCAAAAAGCTAAGTACAATACAACTCTATTCATACTGACACTCAGGAAAAGAAAATACAAGACTGAGACTGCATTGCTTTGTTTTCAAGGATTGGAAGGAGGGGCTTAAAAATAACAGCAAAAAGAAAATTTTCAACTGGATGAACTTTTCCATATCTCCTATCAGACTATTGTGGTAAAAGGTTACATGATATGCACTTGTTCTAAATCAAAATAAGTGAAATTTACTCTTAAAATGTGTTAAGTACAGAATTTAACTAACATGTTAGAGTGAATGAATGAGCATAAAGGCGAAACCCTGTCACTTCTTTCTCCCAAACAAAATACATACACATACATATATATGTATATACACATATATAAACTCACACATGCACACACACACACACACACACACACACACACACACACACACACACACACACCTTTCTGGATAAAAGAATGACACAGAAATCACAGACACAGGTTATATCCTAATATAGTGATGGGCCAAAAATTTTTAAAATTATAAACATTATCAAAGTAAAAGTTAATCTCTAGATTCTATTTCTTAATAGACAGGGAAGTAGAGCCCTAATAGTGAATTTTCCGACATATTCATTCCATCCCTCAATTTTTCTTTTTGAAAAGGCAAATGTGGAAGTAGAGACAGGAGAAAACTATGGAAACCTGAAATTAAAAACACCTGTATACTCACAAACCAGATGATGTACCAGTGGTAACATTCCAGATTGGGAGAAAGAGAAAGTATTAACAGAACAATATAAACTAAAATAAAACAGTGATGAATATTCTATCCAAAATGTTGAGGATATAGAACCTTATTTACAAGCTCAAAACTATTTTTATTTCCAGGAAAATCTAAAGGTGAGCCCGATTTTGTAGATAAACCAGTGGCACCGTTACACAACAGGCACAAGAGGGCACTGGCGCACATAATATTATGTTATGTCCTGTGATACAACTAAGGGTTTTCCTAAGGAGGACATAAGGATAGGAGGAAAAAGGAGGCAAAACAAGGTCAGAAGATGTGAAAGTAGAAAAAGTACTGGTGTATGTTCTACTCTCAGTTTCAAAGAAATTCTTCAGTCAAAAAGATATTAACAGGACAGTTAAATACATGCATTTTCAATGATACTGTATTTTAACCATACTGAATTTTTCCTATCACCAAACCCTGTTAGGTAAATAATTCTGATTTCTCATTGTTTTCCCCCCATTTATATGTGATACATAATGTTTACAACGAAACTGAGTATTTTGTGCACATATACATCACAGTGAAATCACAATCTCTTTCCCTCCCCCTTTTGGCCCGTCCACATCCTCCTTATCCCCTCTAACTCCCATTATCACCCCCATTTGGTTCAATACAATGACTGTATTCTGGGTTTCTCATATTAGGGAAACCATTCAATACTTAACCTTCTGCATCTGACTCCACTGAGCATAATAGTCTCAAATTATACTCATTTACTTCAAATCTGTCTTTATAGATGAGTTACTCCATTGTGTATATATGCCACAATTTATGTATCCATTGGTCAGATAGGTATTTCGGCATCTTCCACATTTTCAATGTTCTTAAGTTGTGCTGCTATAATAAACATGGGTATAAATGTCTCTCTTATATATACTTTTAACTCTTTGGGAAAGCTCCCAGAAAAGGTAATTGCTGGATCACAGGGGATGTATATTTTCGCCATTCTGTGGAATTCCCACACTGCCTTCCACAGTAGTTGTACCACTTTACAATACAACCAACAGTGTAAGAGGCTTCCTTTTCCCCTACATCCTAACCAGCACTGAACGCTATTCCAGTGCTTGATACAGGTCATTCTCTCTAGGGTCAGAGATCTTACCTTAGTGAAGTTTTGATTTGCATTTCTCGAATGACTAAGGATGTAACCATTTGAATTTCTTCATCTGAGACCTGCTGTCCATTCATTTCTGTTTTCCATTTTTTAATTGCATCTTTGGATTTGAGGGGTCTGTTTTTCTTCAGTTTCTTGCATATTCTAGTTATTAGCCTCCTATCTGAGGTACAGAGGGCAAAAATTTTTTCCTATTCTGTTGGTTGTTTCTTCACTCTGTTGGTAGTTTTCTCTGCCATGCAGAACCTTTTTAATTTGATATAACCCCACTTGTTGACTATAGGCTATTTCTTCTGCATCGGTGTCTTACTAAGGAAGTCCTTGCCTACACCTGTATCTTGTAGGTTTTTGCCTATTTTGTCTTCCAGAAGATGCAGTGCTTCAGTTTTAATATCTAGGTCTTTGCTAATCTCTCATTATACCCTGATCAATTTTAATGCTTCTTCCCAATACCTATGGTGCTGGGATCCAATGCAGAACTTTGTGTACACCAGTTAAGGGCTCCCATAATTGAGAACCAAACAAAAATCACAACGATTTCTGAATCTCATATTTTAATTTATGATTCTCCACCAAAAGATAGCGAAAGATTTAAGTTCATGAGTAAGTCATTACCTACTTAGTATGCTAGGTTACTGATCTTAGGTGAAAGGTATTTTGAAAATTTTTATTTTAAAAATCTTCTGTTATAAAGATGACAACATAATGGAATCCCATGTAATGAACCTCATCCAGCCTCAGAAATTCTAAACTCATTGGCAGTTTTCACTCATCTTAAAGAAGAAATTATGTCTGAAACTTTTATCATCTCAGCATTTAAATTTTCCAGGTTGGATGTTCTGCTTATAAATGTGTTCTAAGTAGGATCCGAACAAAGTCCATATATTGTAAATAGTTGTCATGTCTGTTAAGTCTATTTTTTGTTACAGGTTCTACCTTCCTTGTTCCTCCTTTTTTAACATCTTAACTCTTTTTTGTTTGTTTGTTTGTTTGAGACTGAGTCTCACTAAGTCACTAACTGCTCAAGTTCATGATCCTCCAGCCCTGGCCCTCCACACTGCTAGGAGTACAAGCCTGGGACATTATGCCTGGCGTTCTCTTGCAATTTTATTATTAAAGAAATTAAGTCTTTCATCTCATACAGCCGTTAACTACAGCATCGTACGATATGTTTCTTTACATCATTTAAAAACATATTATTAGGGTTTTCTTTTCTTTTCTTTTCTTTTTTTTTTTTTTTGAGACAGATTCTGATTCTATAGTTCAGATTGGTCCTGAACTAGTTATGTAGCCCAGGTCAGCCTCAAATTCATGATAATCCTCTTGCCTCAGCCACCTGAGTGTTAGGATTACATGTGTGCTCACCACACCTAATTTTTATGCAGAACTGGTAAGTCAAATCTAAAGCCTTGCAGAAACTTGGTAAGCACGTTAGTCATTGAGCTATGCTTCTAACCCTGAATCTAGAGTCTTATCAAATTCAGGACTGATAGGGGAAACTGTCATACATAGTACTGCCCTATCAAGAGGCACATAAGTATTGTCAAATTGTTTCTTTTTACAATAGTAGCAGACAGGGATGATGGTTGTCTATCCAGTACTTTAAAGACAGCTTCAAAATTGTGATATTCTAAACTGCAGCACGACTTAATCATTTAGAGAAAATTCTTCTCATCAAATCTTTGGTTTCCATGACGCTACATGTTTTTATAAATTTCTAATGTAACTTCCTAAAACAGTAAGTCAGAACTATTTTTTTAAGGAAGGTGTTATTATACATTCTCTGCATTCAAACAAATTTCACTGAAACTGCCGCAATTCATTCTTATTTTTGTTGTTTTGTGGTTTAGGATGCTAGGGATTAAATCCAAGGCCTCATGCATTCATGGTCACAACATGATCAACCAGCAATTCTTACTCTCTATTGGCTGTTTCTCCTCTTCTTGGTTAATACTTCATGTTAGCTTCTAGGTCTTTTAAACGTGACTTTAGTAATATCTTAATAGCTTCCTTACTTCAGGTATAACAACTCATCCAAAGTCACCTTGTCCATTCCTGCACCAAAGCTAAATCAACTACATATTCATGAAACCCCGGAGTTTACTTCAATAGAAAAGAACACTCAACAACAATCTCCTGAGTTAACTTTTCATAGGCCTCGCTATACAAAGTCAACAGTTAAATATGACACTATGATACACAGATTTTAGCCTAAATGATCTTTACTATCATTTCTCTCATATTGAGGATCCAGTTATTCGACACTAGTATTAATGAATGCATTTATTTTGTCACACATACATATACAATGGTCTATTCAATATACAATGGTCTATTCAATTATTCCACTTCTTTTGCCCTTGGTTATAATCTGCTATGGAATCATAATTACTGTTTTAAAGTTACTTAAAATAATTCTTTCCCATGTTTACGCCAATTAAGCTTGTTTCACTGCTTTTACTATTAGACTTCTGTTTCTGATTGTGGATTTTCATCCACTACAGTGAAGACTAAACCTAGGGTTTGTGGACTGAGCTACATCCTCAGCCCTTGTTTT
>PVKB01002393.1:0-146513 GCA_004027205.1 Ctenodactylus gundi | reverse complement strand
ACAATAAATTTTAGAATTATGTAAAACATTTACTCAGTTAGAGTTACATACAGGAAACTAGGCAGGCTAGATAGATAACGGCACAGCAATAAAGGCAATTGCCTAGCAAGCTAAGGCACTGGGTTCCATTCCCCAGGGTCACAAAAATAGGATGCGGTGGCACACACCTGTGATCCTAGCACACCGGACACTGAAACAGGACCGCCAAGAGTTCGAGGCCAACCTGGGCTACATAGTTGAGTTCAGGGTCAGCCTAAACTACAGAGTGAGACCCTGTCTTTAAAGAAAAATAAATAAAAGTAAAAATATTATATATATAAAGAAGGAAACTAGGCATATTCAGAAAAGTTTACCTATTTATTTTATCCCTGTACCCTACAGTGTTAAATAGTTTCTAACTTTAAAAAGTGAAAGGAGAAACAATGTACGCAACACAAACAAATTATCTGGACAGACAGCATACTTTAACCACTTTGCAGCATACATTATTTTTATCCAATGATACAAATGTTACTAACCACTTTTTGTTTATACATACATGATGTTTCATTTGGTATGTGATTCATATTTTTATTCAATTAGATACTTAGGTTCTTTTAGTTGTTTACTATTACAAATGGTGCTGAAATGAATATTGTCTTAAGCATATGTCATCTTGTATTTTAGTCGATCTATGAGGTATAATCAATACATAACGTGAATATTTAATTTGAAAAAAATTACAGTGAAAGACATATTGCCATTAACCCCCCTTCAAAATTCTAGCTCCTTTAGAACACACATCCCAGTGTTCTTGCCACTTTCTGAGTCAATTTTGGAAGTCCAATTTCATGAGTGTCTTCATGGAGGTGTGACGAAGAATATACTGAATATTGCTGCCCTGTGCCATCCAAAGGCAGGTTTATAAAAACATTCTAGTGTGTCGTCATACACCTTACTCACCATATCTGGCATTGTGAAACTGCTGGCTATTCCCCAAATTCAAAAATGACTGTGAAAAGTACACATTTTGCACTCATTCAGGACACTGAGGCAGCCACAACACGGCAACTAAGCAGAAGGATTTTCAGAATTGTTTCAGAAAGTGGTTAAGTATGAAGGCCTAGGTATATTCTAAGCAAGGGTGAATGTTCTGAAGGGGATAAAAGGCAGTATGTCTTTTGCTGTAATATAATTTATAAACATTCAGCATATTTTTCAATCACACTTCAGATTCTAGGGACACTAGCCTTTTAAGAGCTTACTTTTATAAATAACACAGGTAACTCCAAAAGGAAACACCAATGGCTCAATATGGAAAGAAAACCAAAAAGCAAGTATCAAAAGAGTTTTTAATTACACAAGTGGGACTAATTCTAAGAAGAAACGGGAGCAGCTACTCTCTGTGAATCTACGAACTTAAAGTAAATGCAACATCTTGTCAATATTCCAGGGCCTTACACAGTTTTAGAAACTTACTATCATAGGACTGAATAAATAAAGGGAAGAAGTGAGTGAAACAAGGGTAACACAGTTTTCTAATGTCACATTTTAAAAGGACACATATTAATAATGGAGGGAAATGAATTTTTATGTTCACAAATAGTAATTTTCCAAGAATATTGTCAAAATAAACTACATAGTACAAATGCAAAAGGAAAGCAAAACCAAATCGGCTCACTGACTGTATAAAGAGGATGAACTAAGAACAAGAATACTACATGGGAAAGATGATGTACTATTAACAGATTCAGAGAGAATAAAGAACTACTCACACCTCCTGTTTTGCATCCATCTTCTCCACCAAGGAGAAATGTGCAGAAAACTGGAAAAGGTAGAAGAAACATAGTTAAAAAGTAAATGAAGTTGAAATGAGAAAAGACAGTAAGAGAATAGCTAGTCACTTTCTAATTTTTTTTTCTAGAAAGCCTAAAAAAAAAAAAAAAAATCACAGGCCTGAATTAGAAATGTACCTCCAGCATGCTTAAAACACTAAGGAAATTAAAACAATTTCTCAAGTGAACTGTTTTTTATAAATGAAAGAAAAATGTTTTCTACGAAATGTATCAAGGAAACAAAATAATACTACAAGTATTAAAAGGCTCTAGACAGTCCATTAATATTGATCAATTTCAGATGTGCAAACATAATTATTTGCAAGATGGCTCCAAAGCATTAAAAAAGAAAAAGACTGGATCAAGAGCAAATTTTTATGTCAGTATAATTGATGCTAAATGTTCATCACCAATAAAATTTTTAAAGTAAGGTAAGTAAGTAATACATTACATTTTTTTAAAATGTGGTAAAAGAGTCAACACATTCTAAGGACTAGAATCACTAAGTTGATTAACAATACAATACAACTAGGTATTTATAGCTGGACAAGCAACCATAACACAGTATTAATCAAAAATGAAAATAGAACATCTTTAAATATGTTTCATAGGGCTCAGTCCTCATAATTTAGTCAAGACTCTCATGATAAAAATTCAGATTATGAAATAAATGTAGAATTCAAAGAAGAGTAACGTCAGATGATGTCTCTAACGTGCAGTAAGATTAGAAAAATAAGCAGAAACATTATTTTCTTAAAAAGAAAACAATGGCTGTGGTAGCTGATTCATAAAATTAAGGAAGCTTGATCTAAAGACAGGATTGGGGAAAGATGATGAATACTCCAACTAAGAAAAGACAAGACTTCATCAGCTGAAAAATTAGTTGAGGTGGGCCAACAGGAAAACTGACTATAGTCTATTGAAACAGCAGTTTCTCTCCTTGACTCTAGTCTAGCAAGACCTTCTTTCTCATTTTGATACATTTATTCCCTAAAGAAAAGACTGTCAGCAGGTTTGAATTAGAAAGCACATTAAATAAACATGGGGGCAAAAAATACTAGTGAGGTAGAAGAATATGATCAAAGTTTATATAATAAAGTATGTTGAGAACCCACCCCTCCCTCCGCTTCCTGTCTTCTTTCCACACAGGGAACATAGCTTGAAAAGCCAAGTAAAACAAGCTGGAAATTTTTTGGAGGGAAAGCTAGTCAGTGTAAGATAAAAGACCTGAACACTGGGACCCAGCAAAGGATGGGAATGGCCTAACCTCTAGAGACAAAGACAACAGAGTTTGAAAACATCACCCACACGCTTAAGTCCCTAGTATACTTTTTTTAGTACTACTCTATCACATGGGAGCAATCAGATGTGTCAGTTATTCTGTGAGGAAAATTATTAAATACAAAGAGACTAAATCACACAGTGAAAAAAGTGATGGAAATGAAAACACTAAGGAAGAAAAAATCAAACAACAAAAACAAAAACGAGAAACACCCTAGTTGGGAGGACGGGGCTCTGCAGATTGAACACACGGCCTTCACACCTAGCTACATTTCCAGCCCTTTTAATTCTTTATTTTGAGGCAGGTTATCCCTAAATAGTTCAAGCTGGGCTGAAATTAGTATCCTCCTGTCTCAGTCTCCCAGAGCACTAGGGTTACAGGTAAAAAATAGGGTAGGATCACTATAAAACACTAAACATTTGCTGATGCACAGCATATATCTGCCATCCCAAGTACTCAGGAGGCTTCAATGAGACTGGTGAATTCAAGGTTAACCCAGAAACCAGATGTTTCTCAAAAAAAAAAAAAAAAAAAAAAAAAAAAAAAAAAAAAAAAAAAAAAAAAAAAAAAAAAAGAGACTATCTGGAGAAAAAGGGCTTTAGGATCTTAATATTATGATGGAAAAAAAAAAAAACAAAAAGTATAATACAAGGCTTTGAAAATGAAGCTGAATTTTTTTTCTAATTACTAGGTAAAAAATATAAAAGATAAATGAAAATAAAGGTCCTAGTATGGACTGTTGTAATACAAAAAGATTTAATAGAAGAGGGAACAATGGGAGGTGAGGAAGAAGAGAGAGGGAAGAGAGAAGTCTTAGAAAACAGATAAAATCTTCAATAACATTTTTCTAAAATCATAAAATTTAGAAACAATTTGCAAGATCTCTATGCAAGGAATAAAAATCACTGAAATCAATTTCTAAAGCACATTTAGAAATGTCACTGAAAAACTGTAAACCACAAACACAAGAAAAGATCCTACAAGCTTCTCTGACACAAAAGAATACAAAGCAGAATGCTATCTCACTTTTTGGAAGGAACATCACAATCTGGAAGACAATGATCAATATTTTCAAAACTGTGAAGAAAAATCATTTCTAATCTCTAATCCAAGATTATATATCTATCTAGTCAAGTCTGCAGCTAAGATAAGGACAAAAGCAGATAAACAAGCTACCATTAAAACAAAATCCTTAAAAAGCATTCTTTTCTCAAGAAACCACAGGAGGATATATATGCCACCAGTAAGAGAACAAATCACACAGACCCCATGAAAACAAACAAAGAGAGGCAAGGAAACAACCAATGATGAAACAAGATCAAAAGAAGTCCAGATAATCAGCCATATTTAAGCCCCCAGAAAGATGTCATAAAGAACATGAAATGGACAAGATGCTCACGTGTATAACTGGATGCATTAAAATAATCTTACATAAGTCAAGAGTAGCTGGTTAATTATTAAAGAAGCAAACAGAAGAATATCAAGAGGTCAACCAAAAGCAACAGCTGATACAGTCACAATTATGTAAACATCAGGCATTTACATAACCAAACTTGTAACTATATTAAGTACAATTAATACAATTTAAAAATATAACAGCTTACTGTTACATTTATCTTGTTTTGATATTTCATACATAAAATTTTATTAAGTCTTAATATTTTCTTCCTTAATTTCACAAATTAACAAGGTTAATTTCACACATTGTTACTGCTTAGTAAGACATATTACCATTTTAGCTGTCTCTTCCACCATGCTGTAACTATCTATGCCCAGGAACTCCAGTTCCAGCTCTAACTTCAGCCCCACCATGTGATTCCACCATTTTCCAGCCGCCCACCCATGAATGGATTGAGACCTTCTAAAACCACTAATCCTGTTTGACCATACCATCAGTAAGGCAACAAGATGACTACCTTCTGAGGTAACCACTTGATTTCAAATTAAATATTCACTTTTGACACAAGTGAAAAGGAAATTGCAATTATTTCCCAGGTTTATTCTTTTTCTCTTTGAACTGACATTTGGATTTTCAGGAGAATGTCTTTAGTAAGCCAACATTAAGAAAGAAGGAAATCTTGAAATAAGGAAATAGAGAAATCATAACTGGAAATGAAAATCTATAATGGACATTATATATTACCCCATGATGGAATATTTAAGAACACAGACCTCGTGTTTGAAACCTAACCTTCTATGCCACCTCATTCAAATGTCTTAAATTATCTCAGCAGTGGTGATTTCATATTTTCAAAACAGAAAGATTAAAAGGAAATTTCACTTAAAGGTTATTTGGAAAAATTAAATCAATGTATGAAGAACACTGGAAAGATACCTGATAATACAATGTTATCATCTACTACTGAAAAAATTTACATAATCAAACTAAAAGAAACAAAAGTTTTTCTAGGCTATAATTTAAAAGATATAAAAGACCATTCAAGTATAAAAAGATATTCTATGGTGAACACCTTATTAATAATAGTGGCAGCACATATGAAAGATACAAATCATAGCTATTTGGTTGTCTTGAAAAAAGATAATATAAGAGAAAGAAAAAAGTGAATAACCAAAAAAACAGAAGAAAACTTTTTATTTTTTATAAGCAAAGACTTAAAAATTGAAAGTTATCATTTTTGTGGATCACCTGGGGGGTGCACACTCAGGGCGAATGCACTGGCAGGTAGCTACAGCAGAACAATGGCTTTTGGTGGAGACGTGAAACTGAATGGATTCTACAGGGAACCAAGCTTCTGACAACAGACAAGATTTTTGTATTTTTCAGGGATGGCGCACTCACCACCTAAAAGCCCAGGAAGCTGCTCCCAAGCTTAAAAACTAAGAAGCCTTGAGAACTTGTGCTGGTGATTAGAGCAGGCATTAGTGTCGCAGTTGCACTGCAGGTCCCAGCCCTGAAGTCCTAGAAGGGGGTAATTCAGGCCTTGCTGGATGCTGCCATTGATTTTGATCTTCTAGAAGATGAAGGCAGCAAGAAGTATAAGAAATGATTTCATGAAGGTAAGAACCTGTCCATGTCGCCCATGACCTCATTCAGAAGCTCTCACCTCATGCCAGTAATGTCTGAGCTGCATTTTTCAAAGACTGTTTATGTAAAGTATTTGATGATCTGGAGTCAAAAATCAAAGACTCTGGAAAACAGCTACTTTACACAATTCTCCATTTGATGGAAAATGAAGCCCCAGTATTAACCACAAACTCTGACAATCTCCTGCAACTGTGTGCAGCAAACCAGTGAAAACAACTTGAATCCCTTGACCTTACAGATTAAAAAAAAAAAAAAAAAAAAAACAAAAAAAACAAAACAAAAAAAAAGGTCCTGGAATGGGCTCAGGAGAAGTGGAAGCTGAGCATGTTGCATATCCATGGGGTCCACACCAACCCTAGTAGCACTGTCCTGCATCCAGCTGGCTATCAGGATGTGCTCAGGAACACTAAAGTTATTAGGTTATGAGAGAGAACCAGAAACTCTATGAAAACAAGTCATTTCTTTTCCTGGGTTATGGCTGGACTGTGGATGACACCACCTTCCAGGCCCTTTTCCTGGAGGCTGTGAAGCATAAGTGTGAGTTAGAAAATTTCATGCTGGTTTGGAAAGAAGAGGTTGATGACTTCAAAAAACTTCCAGAAAACATGTTGGATAAGGGGATTAAGGTCATCTCCTATGGAAATGACTATGTTGATATGCCAAAGTACTTCAAGTGACTGGCAGACTAGCACGTGAGATTGCCACAAGGAGTAGATTAGAGATGGTGAGAGAAGACCATCTAAATGGCCTGTCTGCAGCACATGAAGAACTAAGAGGCTACGGAAGGCTCCACCGCTAGACCGAACTGTAAGGCCCTCCTGTGGACAGTGTTCAACAAGCCAACTCACAAAACTCAGCATAGCTCCCAGGAAGTACCAACACCCAGTGGTTGAAGTTTGGGGGTAGAAAAAGGGAGAAATGATTCACTTCTCCTTCATGTCAGTTGGTTCTTGATATTCTGCCTATTCAAAAACACCTAAGCGACGAAGGGAACTAAATGCAGACCAACCCACTCCCAGGCTAGTGTCCGCACAGCAAAGTAACCTGGTACCTCCACTGACTATAGCTGGGGCGCTGCATGAAGGACTTGAGGAACTAAAAATCATCGAGTCACTGGGGATCTTGTTGCAGTTCTGTACTCTCTACTTGGTTTTTCAACTAAGCTGAATGGTTTTTAAAAACATGACTTAAAGTTCTAGTTTGCAAGATCTTTTATAGTATACAGCATTTTACATAACTGATCTATATTAAAGGCTTGTTCATTTAACAAAAAAATTAAAGTTATCGAAACGAAGTAAGGACAATATATACAATTATTTTCACTCCACTTGTTATTTTTTTCAAAGTTTTTAACTTCAATTGTAAAGAAAGCACTTTGTGAATATACATTAAACTATAAAGTGGGGTTGAAAGAATGACTCAGCAGTTAAAGCCCTTGCCTAGCAAGTGCTAAGACAAGCAGTAAGTAAGTACCCAGGTTTGATTCCCAGCTCCACACAAGCCAATGTGGTAGTGCATGCCTGGAATTCCAGCACTCAGAAGGTTCAGACAGAAGGATTTTCATGAGTCCAAGGGCCGCCTGGGCTACTTAGTGAGTTCAAAACCAGTGAGGGCTACAGAGCAAGACCCTGTCTCAAAATGAATGAATGAATGAAGTAGTGATGATCAAAAACCTATCCCACAAAAGACCCAGTCTTATGCTGACTTCAATCACCTCCACAACACTCAACTCCTAAAAAGATGCAAAGAAAAATCTGTAGCAATTTTACTCAGAATATCGTGTTTCTTTTGTGAAGACATTTGTAAATTTCCTGTAACTCAGAATTTACGTGAATGTGTCATCTTCCTGAGTAAAGTATTTGAAGGCCTTTCCAAATTCAACAACTCAGACAAGTGATAGAGTACATCAACGAAGACAGGGCCTAAAACTCAAGAGATAACTAAAAATTTTGTCGGTTCAAAGTCCTACATATTTAAAACTGAATAATATTCACATAAATATATATATGGTAAATATTAAATATAATGTAGCTCACATTCTTTGATCTGTGGACACCGATGTTTTTATTTTTGACTATAATAAATAACACTGCCTTCCCAAAAAAATAAAAGAAATATTATCATTTCAATTCCAAGGTCATCAGAAATCACATTAACTGAAACCTTAATACATTAGAAAAAATTCCTTAAACAAAGAGCTCAAGGAGAGACACAAGCATGCCTTGCCTTCTCAGCCACACAGAATCTGGCACATCAAAGGCAATCAATAAATACTGTTAAAGATATGAGAAAAATAGATGAGTTCAACAAATTCCTCCACATTAAGCTATTTGGGTAGTTTTTTTTTTTTTTTTTTTTCTTTCTCTTCCTGTGATCTTATATCCGCCAGATTTGGGTATGGGCGAGTAAGCAAAAGTAAGAGTTACTCTGATTCCCTGTTCATATATATATATGTCCTGGGACCAGCCCTCGATTTTCTTGCTTGGCAAATCTATACAGGTGTGCTTCCTGCCTAAATTTTTCTTCACTCCAACAGCCACGCCCAGATTTCTCTGAGAATGCAGCTGTTTGGGTGAAGGCCAACAGACCAGCAACTTTTGTAATGGAAGTAGGCAGCAAAGGGACAAACCATTCCACTGGGGTTATCTGCAGCACTTCAGAATCACCACAGAAAAACTGCTCACAACTGGCTGCTTCTTCTCTCCACAGTGAGCTGTGTTACTCTGCCCTCCAAGACCAGATCTTGCCTACTGCCCCAATCATTCATAAAATCCATGGCTGGCCCTCTTCCACCTCCATAACTTTTGGCAGTGGCAACTCTCAGTCACTGCGGCAGTATAACACCAGACACACTCAAGTATGGCCAGTATGTGACAAAACTGTTCAGTCTGAAACACTGAACCACCTCTCTCAAAATGGAACCAAATTATGTCATATCCCAACACGTTGCTACGATAGGTAACTTTTCAAGTGCTGTCCTGCAGAACCAAAGGAGTCCCTTTCAGAGTGAAACCCCACACTATGTTCACCACTTACAGTATCTGCAGGCTTCCCTTAAGGGCCCACATTTCCTTTCTATTATGCATTCATGAGGCTTCTGGCCCTACAGACTAACCTTGTGTTTCAGAGACCAAACTGTTCTCTGGGAGTAGGGATTAGTATTCTTCACTGCCTACCTCTTCTCGCCACACTGTCTTCCGTTTGATCTTTCAGGTTTTTAATTTTCCTATTGGCCTCCTTTTATTTCCTGGAGCTCTTCTCTTTCTCTTAGCGAAGCCGTTCAGATGTTTTTTCACTGTGTCTCAACCTTTTTGATGCTTCTGTGAAGAACCATCCCTGGAGAATTCTATTTAGCCACCAAGTGCCACTTCCCTTACTATTCTAGATTTAATTTTAGCCCAACTGCTGAAGTTCTTTCCAGTGAGGAAAAGGGCCCTTTACGGGTAACTTTTCTTCGGTTCTGCTAAGAGGATCCTCCCAGCACTCAAAGTGTTTGATTTCTCAATTTCTGTTTGGCACATTTTTTGGCACATTAACAAATGATACTAGATATAACACTTTAAAAATCTCCTTTAAGGCAATATACATATAAACACTTAAAAACCACAATCCTCTAGAAAAACTAATTCAGGATATAAACCTAAAAAATACAAAATGGTTACAAAACCCCAAAATTATATATTCCTTGAATTTTCCTTAAAATAAAAATCTTTCCATTTCTAACCCAAGGAAAAGCCACTGCAATGCCCTATGGAAAACTAACACCTGCAGGAAAAGATTCAGTCTGGCAAATACTAGTCCTGTCAACTCAATAATTAAGTCTCAAACATTAAGGCACTCCTTCTTTCTCTTCCTGTATATTCAATAATGCAGCTGACAGAGCTTACAGTGTTAACTCTCACAACTACACAGCTAAACTTATTACATCGTCTAAAAATACCTTCCTTCAGAAAATAAGCTTTTACTTGAATTCAAGTTCTAGAAGTATTAATGGCTCTGTGGTACTTGCAACTTGTATTAGAAAGTCTGTATGTTTTAAGGACTCAAATATGTAACATACTCATTATTAACTAAGAAAACAAAAGGAAATCTAATTATTGGAATTATACATATAACCACAAAAAATACATCCAATCCTAGTGCAATTTCACAGGCAAAAAATATTTTACATCTCAAAATAAAATATTAATCAAAATGATCGACTTATTTTTATAATGATCATTTTAGAATTAGCTAAATTCAGTCCATGACTTGGGCAAAAAACCCCACATTATCAGTTTAACAATATTTTTTAACATGTTAGTAATATTTTACAAAGCTTTTGATATTATAAAAACTTTAAATATTTCTATGGTACATTACAAAAGCATGAAAGGCCTGTCATATAACAAGGGGAAAACTGTCTACTTGGCTGATCATGCTGTGCTGGCAATTTATCAAACATCTGCTAAAGGTCAGATTTCCCTTGCATGGCACCAATCAATGGGATACACAATTCTCCTAAGCACTGTAAGAAGCTAAACAAAGAACACTGTTTTACATAAGTAATGAAACGTAACTTAGCTTTGTAATAAAATTATAACAAAACCTATCCCCTTTCTTATCACATAATGCACACATTTACAGAATGCTTATACAATTCTATTTGCATTTTAACACAAAATTATGTTTACTAGGTTCACCAAGTAAATATATAAAACTCTAACCTCCTTCTGGCAACTGATTTTTAAATTTCACACTGTAGAAAGTACTCTATGTCCAAAAGAAATTTTAAGGTTTTACAGACACACATTTTGACAAATCTGAAAGCATTTAAAAGAAAGATCACTTAATTGCATGAGATTCACTTTACATCTAATTCAAATTAAATTTACAAGAAGCAATACTGTTTTAACTTACCACCAGAACATTTAATTTCTTCTGTGATCTAACTAATGCAACCTGTTTTTAAAGAAAAAATTCTCTAACATACTCTAGAATTCAAATAACCTGATCAAATATCTAAATAAGTAATCTTGTACAAGTCATCAAAATAACTTGCTCATGAGACATACTAAATTGGATCTTTTTCTAATACAGACATATGAAAGCTAAATTTAAAAGTTAAAATACTTTTCCTTCAAAGTACCATATCACATAACTGAATACTCAAAATGCTTCCAAAGTTTCAATGAGCATTTTATGGTAATAAAATGGTGATAAAGAGTTAAAATATGAGACTGCCCAAACAAAAGATGCACTGTATAAAATCCTAGATTAAAACAATTTGCCAGGAGGTTGGAGGTGTAGAGGTCAGAGGTAGAACAGAAACTTAGCACTCTAAGTCCTTGGTTCCACCAAAAGAAAGAGAAAAGAAAAACAGGAAGGAAAGGTTGGAAGGGAGGTAGGAAGATAGGACACAGAAAGAGACTGCCAAACGGCTGTCAGAAAATTAGTGAGCCAACTCTTTAACAGCTTTAATGATAAAAAAAAAAAATCTTTATGTTAAAACTTTCTTCTACCTCACTCAAAACTGTTAAATTTGACTAGGAAACAAAAGAACAATTAACAGTGCCTCTGTAATTATATTATTAAAGAACTTCTATCATATATTCTAAATGTGAGTTGTTTCAAACATAAAAATTAAAAACTTAACTCTAAAGAGACTTAGGTAAGAAAGGGTTAGTCCTAAACAATCTATTCCTTCAGCAGTGCTACAAGAAAGTATGGCAGGGTTGGAGGAATGACACAGTGGTTAAAGCACCTGCCTTGCAAGCACTCAGACCCAGAGTTTGATTCCTCAGCATCAGGCAAAGCTGGGCGTGGTGCCAGGTGCCTGTAATACCAGTACTTGGGAGGCAGAGGCAGGAAAATTGCCGTGAGTCCAAGGTCAGCCTCGGCTAAAAAGTGATTTCAGAACCAGCTTGGACTACATAGCGAGGCCCTGTCTTGAAACAAAAGGGGGGTGGAGAGAGGCAGCAGGCCAGCAATAATTGAAATTAACCACATTAGGCAAGTAAGTCACATCATTTTCCTGTGTAATAAAATTTATTCCTCAATAAACTATTTACAGTTACAATTTTACTCTAATGACTTTATGAGGATTACTACTTAATTCCAAAGAAAGATGAAGATCGGGACTATGCGAAATAATTTCTAAGAACATTATTATAGAAAAACTTTTCCTTTTAAGGAACCTCTACCAAAATCATAATCTGTTATTCTACCATTGTGCCTCCAATGTAGCTATGCATTAAAATCCCATTGAGGGCTTTTAAGATACAGACTGATAGGCCATACATACAGTATCTGATTCAAAAGATCTGAGGCAGGGCCAGATAATTTGCCTTTCTCACAAGTTCCCAGGTAATAATGCGGACTATGAGTACAAAATGTGATTAGAAAAAATGCGGTGAAATAGAAAATATACATATATGTACATAGGTATTTCATTCAGTAAAGAACATAATAATGCAATCAATGACCCACAAAATACATCCTCACTCACTTTGAATACACCCATCCCACTTTTCCTGCCTCTTTCCAAGCAGTTCTAAAAGTGCTCTTTCATGCCTTTTTTGCACTTTTACGACTGCCCTTATATCCAGAATCAACCCAAAATCAACCTCTTGTGGTCATTATGACCACAGAGAAGGACAGAAGTTGCACGGTGTCAGATGTATTGGCCAAGATGGATGAGGACAAACTGTTTTTATAAGAAAAGAGACTGCCACTAAATGCTTGACTGATGAGAAGGGATCAAAAACATGGTTTACACTTAAAAATTGTATTACAGTAAAAAAATACATTGCAGTAAAAGGCACATTGCCATCCATCTCCTCAAAATAACCTCTTTTACTTTGAACACACCATTGTGGCAATGTGTTCTACTATAACAAGTTTGTTTTTAAGCATTCACTGTGCTTTTCAGTTAACCCTTGTATAGGATACCTACACTAAACATGCTGACACGTGTCTACTCTGCATGCCATTTTAAAACTGTCTCCCATGAATCTAAGAGGCAGTAAGTAGCTCTTCAGAAACGATCACAACTTTCCACTGTTATATAACACCCAAGTTTACTATGTTCATTATCATTCCAAGAAAAAATTAGGCTTTTGTCTCATTTTTCCTTGATGGCTAAATAAAAATAAATTTATGTAATTTTTAAAGCATTATCCAAACTGTCAATATTTTCTATATACTTACTATATGCATCATACACTAGCATGAGCTAAGTTTCAAACAATGAAAGGCTACCTTAATGAAAAAAATGTAAACAAATCATTACCATACCATTTAGAAATTTTTGCTTCCTATATATTTCAGAACATTAATCCCACAACAATTAAAAATTTAAGTAAAATAGACTTTAAATTTCTGGGCTTTAAAAAAAAACCAAAACAGGTAGTAACAAGACATGCAGTGATTAACTGAGCAAAAAAGGTGAAGAGGTAAGAAACCCACAGATATAAACAATCAAAGCACAAGCAACTACTTTTCCCTTGAGGTTTCTGAAAGGCAAGCTATACACTTGATCAATTACACAGAATAGCGGTAACAAAGTCCAGTAAGAGAATCCATCAAGGAAAAACCATAATACAAACTTTCTAAAATGGGTCAGAACTTTAAGTGGGTATCTTCCAAGAGAAAGACTGATCCAAATTTAAGCCATTTATCCTATGGTCTGCATTAGAGCTTCAAATAATCAATGTGGCTCAGAAAATTTCAAGTCATATTTATAGTAAGATAATTCAGTTGCAATGAAACTTCTGTAACCAGGTGTGAAGCAAATACAAATACTCTTGGATAAAGATTAACATGATTACAGACTTTTATTTCTGCCACTGATGTTTCAATTAAGATCCCAGCAAAAATTCAAAGATAACTAAGCACACAGGAATGACAAGGTAAAATTCAGAAATCCTAGCGGATTCAATAAACCATCAAACCAAGCAGTGAACTAAACACCAAAGGTGATTACATATGAAGTTATAGCCCTGAAAGGAGGTAACTGAAGAGAGGTAATCTTACCTATATACACTTCTGTAACTCTGATTTCATAATTATACAACTGTGGCAAAGTTTTATTCCCTAAGTTAATTTGCATTTACACTGATGTACAGTATCTATAGGTGAGACTTTTGGGAGACACTCCAGATGCAAACCACAAACCTACTTTCTTTCTTCATTCATTCATTTATTCGTTTATTTAGACAGGGTATCACTCTATTCATTCATTTGTTTATTTAGACAGGGTATCACTCTATACCCCAGGCTGGTCCTGAACTCACTACATAGCCCAGACTGGCCTTGCATTCATAGTAACTGGCAATCCTCCTGCTTCAGCCTCCCAAGTACCGGGATTACCGGCTTGCGTCACTGCACCCAGCAATCCTCCTCCCTCAGCCTCCCAAGAACCAGAATTACAGGTGCCTGGGGAATCGAACTCAAGGCTGTGTGCTTGCTAGGCAAGAACTTTTAACCGCTGTGCCATTCCTCCAGCCTCAACAACAACTTTACAAGAAAATCTATGCGCCACAATTTGAACCTGGCTGGAAGCAGATGATGCTTGGGGCTTGACAGAGGAGTGTGTGCTGGTTCTGTCCTACTTCCCTGGCTTGACTGTGTTCTTCCATTCTGTGAAGACTTCTGTCTCTGGGTCTGGCTCTGGTACATTCCATTTTCAGCCACTGGCCTATAAATGGACTCTGATCTTCTGAAACTGTGAGCCAAAATATATTTACCTTCCTAAAGTTAGAGATGTCAAGTATTCTGTCCCAGCAATACCAAAAAAAAAAAAAAAAAAAAAAAAAAAAAAAAAAAAAAAAAAAAAAAAAAAAAAAAAATTACCTAAGGCATTAGGAATGAAATTTTTCTTGTGCCAAAGCAAGGTTTTGGCAAAAACTAGAAATTTTTCAATAACTATAAGCAGAAGTAAGTTCTAATCTGTATGCTTCAGTTCACTACAACTAATCACGAATATGATATTTTGGGACCAAAAGGGTGAGGGGGTGAACTGAAAACAATGAATATAAGCCAGATTTCATTAGGCAGGTTAAGAGTAGCTAGGCTGGGTGGGTAAGATGTTCCCAAATCAGGAACTCATTCTCAGATTAGGAACTCTTCCCAGATGAAGAACTCTGGCAGCATAAGAAAAATCTCACCATGGAATGGTCAAAACAAGCTAAAAGCTGTCAGTAGGTCATGAGATCACAGACCCTCAAAACTCACCGTCTGGGATCTTATCTTGAGCTCTTGAATTTGATCTTAAACCAATGAACTATTTTCATGTTAATATGTACCAATCACTATAGGCCAACTCTGTATAGGAAAATAAATATGGATGATTTATAGAAAAACTGTATAAAAGATAACTGTAACTGCTAAATAACTGGTACCCTTGAATCTCCTCCTGCTTGAAGGGGAGTTCCTGCTTTCTACCTCTTTCTCCTTTATACTTCTCCCAATGAAGTCACTTTCCACTTCCAAGCTGTTTCTTTGTTCAGTGTTCATTCTTCGACATGGACAGAACAAGGTCCCTGGTTTTGAGCTCTCCAATAACAAAGATAAATGAAAGAGCAACAAGGACAAGAAATTAAAATTCCAAAATGTTAATTGTTAGCAATTACGTATTTTCTTTCCTTTATCCTTAACTTTTAGCTAAGCATTTCAAAATTAGCTATATTCTCATTTACATCTCACAATCTTAACAGGAAGAAAAATCCTAAGAAATATCAAAAATCTAGGTTAGGTAACAGGGATAGGATAGATGTAACAATGAACCATAAAAAGTCTGGAAATAAGTTACAGCCAGGCTTACTTGTGCATGCCTGAAATCCTGGCCTGGGAGGCTAAGGCAGGAGAACACCAAGTTCAAGTCCAGGCTGGGCAATTAGTGACTTGCTAAGACACTATCTCAAAATCAAAAACAAATATGGGCTGGAGATGTAGTTCCGGGGCAAAGGCCTAGGCTTGATCCACAGTAGCAAAAACAACAAAAGTACTGGGATTATAGACATGTGCCACCACCAAAGTAATAGTTAGGATCCTGACTATCTCCCAAAAGCCTCATGTATTTGGGAAGTGGGGCCTGGGTGGAAGGAGTAGATGCTTTGGGTCCGACAAGGAAGGGCAGTATCAACTTACTGAGAATGGGGGCTGGACAGGGCAGAGCTTTCAGGTTTGTTACTGACTTGTAGGCCAGAAAAGGAGGGAGGAACAGCAACCCTGGGTATGGGGTGCCCAACAAGCAGCTTCAACTAAGGAAGAAAACATTGTTGTAGCTTTTCCTGTGAAAGTTTTGGCCTTCTCTTAACTGCAGGCATTAACTTGGCTCCTATTTTACTTGGTTTTCTGTGTACACTGCTGTGAGCAGCTCTCCAGCCCTGCCATGTGCTTGCACTGTTGCACGCTGACATGAGTGGCCTGTGTGAGACCTTCTGAAACTGTGAGCTAAATTAATCTTCCCTCCCTTAAGTTGTAGATGTTGGTATTTTGTCCCAGAAACAAGTAAGTAACACAATCAACTGTTAAATAAAAATACATGTTTAGAGACAACTTTAATGTTAATCGTCACATAATAATGAAGAAAGTGTCTCAAGACTGAACTCACACACAAGCTCCCAAGAGAGCACAGTACATGGCTGAGCACCCAGACTCAAGGGTTCAGAGCTTTCCCTGACCCTCAACTCACTTGTTCTCTATGTTCCCACATTATTTCCATAAAACTTTCCAGAAACTACCCTCTCTTTATTACTAGAGTAAAAAGACATCGTTGGTCTTTGGAAAACTCTGGAACAGAGGAAGAAAAACAGTATTAAAAAATATAGTCTTTTATAATTGCCAGTAATAGTCATGGCTGCAGCCCCTGGAAGACGGAAAGTGAAGTGAGGAAGGGGCTGGGAGGGATAAGGATGCAGGAGATGAAGACAGGCTCGGGGCCCCGATGTTGTGATTGCAACGGACTCACTAGGCTCTGTCCATGTTGGAGGAGAACCTTCTCCTGGAGGAGACCACATTCATCTGGGCATGCCCACAGTACCCTGGGCTCATGGACCTGAAGGATAAGTAACTGGGTGAGCCCACCTTGGCTCTGGGCCTGTCCACATGAAAGACCTTCAATGTCCTGAAGGAGACAGCCGGAGGCCACGCCGGAGGCACACCTCAAAGAATGGAAGAAATGGCTTATGTGGAAGAAGGCATGGAGAGGCAGCTTCCTACACCACAGTAACCACTGCTCCTGTTTCCATGGGCCCAGGGCCTCACTCATGCTGCTGCTGGCTGTGCTGGTGCTGCTGGGCTACTCTGCAAGCCAGCCAGCTGGGAGCCATGGGGTAAAGTTAGTCAGCACCTCTGTGCTGATCCTGCTGCTGCTTCTCAACCTGGTCCTCACTGGGTGGCAGAATTGCCTGAAGTGCTGGGAGGTGGAGCACAGGCTCCAGGGAATCACTGACCAAATCCAAGATGTCCTCAGGATGACAAGGAGATCAAGTGGCCATATACCAAGTATCCAGACCTCTACAGGCCTTTTGCACCCTCCTGGTCCCTGCACTGGGCCTACAGAGATGGGCACCGGGTCAACTTTCCCCTTAGACTATTGGCATAAGGGGCCCTGAGACCTGGCCAGGAATCCTTCACTTCCCTAAGGGGGATCAAGGATGATGAGCACATTGTCCTGGAGCCGGGAGACCTGTTCTCTCCCTTTCCGTCCACCACCCTCACCCTGGAAGAGAGGTGTAGAAATGTCCCCATAATCCCCTGCAGCACTGGGTCTTCTGAGTCCTAGAAACCCCTGTGATGAACAATATCAGATGGTGCCTACACATGGCCCTGTCCCACCTAATCACTGTTTTGGACAACAACAGGTTTATGGTTCAGTCAGTGATGCTACACTACACTGTGCCAGTGGTCCTGGCAGGCTTTCTCATCACCAATGGCCTGAGCTTCAAATTCAGTGCCCCTGGGGTCACTTCCTGGTAGTACACCCTTCTCAAGCTCCAGGTGAACAGCATACTGCCCATGTGGAGAAACCCAAGTCCTGGCACAGATGAGCAAGGCCTCAACCAGCTCCCTGATGGCCAAGTTATCAGAGGATATGCTCAGCAGCTCTATCAAAGCTGTATCCTTGAAGGAAATGCTGCAGTGCATCTGGGGCCACTTCCTGAGGGTGATTCAGGGGGTCAATGACACTGAACCACAGTGCCAGCTTGCTTCACAGCCTGCCTCTGTCATAGTTCTATGCTGTGTAGACAAACAAGGGATCCTTTCATGACCAAATCCCAGCCCAGAGACCATGCTCTTCTTCAGCAGGAAGGTAGAGCACCCTAACAGCAGCCACGAGGACCTCATGGATGACCTGTCCCACTCCTTCTGCCATCTTGAAGTAGAGGAGCTGCATAAATGAGCTGCCCTCCTGGCTGACTCTTTGAACAATACCCTGCACCTCTGCAATGAGCAGGAGCAAGGTGACTGGTTTGGTTTGGCACACAAGCCTTACTCCTACCACAAAGCACAAGGTCGCAGCAAAACCCATCTGATTCCAACATGAGCTTCAGCAGAGACACCAAGGGCAGTGAAGAAGAGTCCTCCACGGCACAGCCAGAAACAGAACGCAAGCCATACAAGGCAGAGTACTTTGTGCTTGACAACCACCTGGAGATGCTGAGCCTGTGCTTCATCCAGTTCGATGACTCCAACTGGCAGCTCCACCTCACCTACCTCAAGGCACTGGGCCTCAATGTGCTGCTGAACATGTGTAACACCAGTGTCACTGAGCGCCTGTGCCGCTTCTCAAACCACCTGTGCAACAACACCCTACAGGAGGGCCACAGCACTGTGCTGCCTGTACATGTGCCCTGGGGCCTCTGCAAACTGGTTCCCCTCATCGGCTTCACCCACGGGGTTAAGGAGCTTTTCAAGCTGGAGAACGACCTGGTGAGTTACTGCCTGCCCAACACTGCGACCATGAAGGAGACCTCCCTAAGGCAGCCCTCCTGTGTCACCAAGCAGTGCCCTCCTCTCAGCCACATGATCAGCCTCTTTATCAAGGACACCACCACCAGCACAGAGCAAATGTTGTCCCATGACAAAGCTGATGTGGTCTTGGAGGCCTGAATAGACTTCTGGGATGGGAAGACATCTAACCCTCTTTCAGGTTCCAACAAAAGAAAGTGGTAATTTCTACCAGCAAGTCAGCCTGCGTTACTGCTCTGCCTTAGCCTACAAGCCCGTGAACTGTGCTTTGTCCTCTCAGCTCAGTGGCAAATGCATCAAGCTGGTGGAGGTCCCAGGCCAGAGCAGCACGTTCACGATGTGCGAGCTGTCCAGCTCCATCCTCCTCAAAGAGAACACCCGCCACAACAGCTGAAGCTCTGATGGGATCAGGAAGATACTGGAGAAGGAGGCAAGCAGGCCCTGAACAGCCAGATCTTCATGGGCATGGTGTCCTCCCAGTAACAGGCCTGGCTGGACATTGTGCACCTCATCAATGGGCTGGTCAATGCCTACATCCACTCTGTCTACTTCTTGTTGATAGATGAGCTCAAAAGCAAGATGTTCGTAGAAAAGATGGGCCTGGAGACTGACTATTCTGCCACATCTCCCCAGTGCCCAATGGTGACATGCCCGATTCTGAGATTCCTCACTCTAGCCCAAGGCATGCCAGCTTTCTGCATGACGACCTGAATCAGATGACCTGAGATGATGCGGAAGGACTGCTTCTCATAGAGGAAGAGGGGTATTCAGACCTCATCAGCATCCTACCCAGAGATAGTGACATTACCAGCTTCCTGGAGGACTGCAACCAGGCCAAGGTTCCTCAGGGCATCCATCAGGTGCAACTCCACCTTCAGAACATTGACGATGTGCCCCTGCTCATGTCCCTTTTCACTGATTGCACCCTTGAGACCATGTGTGAAATGATAAAGAACTCGTAGGAGTACGAGGAGGTGACCTGCTGCTTAGGCAGCTCTGCCAACCTGCAAAAACAGCTGCCTCTTCCTGCAGAACAACATCAGCATTGACCTGGATCCTCTGTACTCATCCTGCTGCTCCTGGGAGAACTTTGGGTATGCCACCAGCACCAGCATGGCCCAGGCCTTGGACAGCCTTTCTCCCTTGCTTCTGTGAGGACAACTCAACAGCCTGCCCTGCTCCCTGACCTTTCACCAGGAGGAGACCATCAGTGACATTCACCTCATTGAGCAGGCTCAGGATGCCTCTTATGGCATCTGTAAGTGCTTGCTCTTCCTGCTGCGGTGCCAGCTGACCCTCGTCACCCAGTTCCTTTCTTGCCTGGTTTAGCTACCACCATTCCTGAGTACCACAGACATCCTATGGCTGTCTTGCTTTTGCTATCCTCTACCCAGCATCTCTTTGCTGGGCAAACTGCCACATAACTCTATCATGTCTATGGCAACAGGAAAAAACCTTCAGTCAATTCCCAAGAAGATCCAGCACTATTTCCTGCTCTGCATCTTGCTCAAGTTCAGCCTCACCATCAGCTCCTGCCTCATCTGCTTTAGCTTCATGCTGCAGAGCTTCTGCGACAGCATCTGGGCCCACAACTCACTAGCTGCTCCTTCATCATGCTGCCCAGCAATGATGACAGGGCTCCAGCCTGGTTTGAGTACTTTGCCAATGGGCTGCTGTCCACTCAGAAACTCACAGCTGCTCTGATCATCCTGCACACTGCTTTCATCTCCATCACCCACATGCATCGCACCAAGCCCCTAAGGAGAAAGAGCCCCCTGAAGAACCTATAGTGGGCTGTAACCATGCCTGTGGTCCTGCTGGGACAGGTTGTCCCTGCAGCTGTGGACACACAGAAATAGCTGCATCCACTTTGGCCTTGAGGATGCTGAAAAATTCCTTAAGATCCTAAGAATGCTGTTTCTACTGGGCTAACATTCTAACACTGCAATTAAGCATCTTCTACATTCAAAATAAATTATTTTAAGAACTATGTATCAACCCAACAAATACTGGAAAAAACCTGAAATGATTTTAAGAACGAAAATTCGACTCAAAATTCCATCACTTGTCATGATACTAACATAAATAATTCAACTTAACAATTAAATGAACAGATGCTGTCACAAGTTTCCAGAGACAATAATGTCCACTTGAGGAGTAAGGTTAAAAAATAATAATAATAATAATAATAACAATAACAATAGCAACAATTCTAAAACATTATTTGCCTTTTTCATTCAATCTCTTATCAGGGCATAGAGCAGTTTTCCCATAGGCTATCGATGGCATGGCGACACTGCTGTCAGGTAATAAAATTAAATACAGTAAGTATCAGGAGATGTAACTCGCATAACACAAAGCCCTATTTGAGCCTCACTAATGTTTAAGAATTTTTTTAAAAAATATTGAAAAATTCTACAAAACTCAGATCACCCACTTTGTCAATTACCACAATATACGGTTACTTTTCCTAGTGGTAAAAAAGTCATTTTTGACAAGCGCTAAACAAACTGCCTCATTCAGAATCGTTAAAATATGAAAAATATATGTTACAACGAAGTAAACGTAATATTGGCCAATTTTTGAGTACTATAACGTTAAATGGATGTCTTTCATGAAAGGAAAATGAATAACTGACACTTTGTAAATCATCTGATGTGTTACCCTCTAGCTCTGACTCAGTTTATACAACATAAGTATTATTGTTCATAAGAATATGTCAGTTCAGTATCAAAAACTTTCCATTAGCAAATAAATTTTCAAAGGAAACAGGAAATGTACTTTACAATTTCATAAATAATGGTTTGTAACATTTAAAAATTACAAAGAAAGACTTTTTACCCAACAAGCACAAGAGTTTGTGCAGGGGTCCGGTGAGTTTTAGTTTCAAAAGAACAGAGACAACCCTGAGGAAATCAAAACACTCTTACAAATAATATTTGGTCCAGCTAAACAAAGAAAGCTAAACACAGATTTGGGGAGAATTATCTGTTCAAACTGAATATCGGAGTCTGGAAAAGACAGATATCTAGAAAGTAAAATGATCACTGAATGTATGTCTAAGGGCAAGGAAGGTGTGAATCTAGTGGTAATAAAAATTAAATAAACTGAGATGGGAGGCAGCTTCCAAGTAGCCAGAGGAGATAGGCAGAACTGATTGAATGCCTACTTTAAGGATAAGGGAAACTTGAGAGATGAAGGAGTATTCAAGTACAGGTGAGACTTTAATATATTGTATTTTACACAAATTACATCAGATCCAAATACAGAACACTCATGGGTAGAAAGTAAAGAAAGATCACTGCCTAAATTGCAGATCTGTGAGTAATTATGCATCAAAGAAGTAAAAGAAGTTCTCCAAGGAGAACAAGAAGATTAATTAAACAGGGAACAAAGGTAAAAATGCACTAGCAAGGGACTAGAACCTCTAAAATAGGAATTTCAGGCAGAAAATGAAGGAAAAATAACACTCAAGAGAACTTGAATGAACTGTTGAGGGACAGACATCAACAAGGAGCAAATGTTCATTGGCAATTAAATAGGTTTGTTCTTTTTACTATGAAACTCGATGAATTAAAAGCCATTTGAATAATAAATGTGAGAGTTATCAAGAGACTCTAAATCTGCAAACAGAAATCCGTATTTAAATGTCAGTCCTGACATTTACTGTTTATGTGATTTCAAAGATCTTGAGTCCTTTCCTTTTCAGAGGCTAAGGAAATACATAGTCAGAGAGCTAATTCTGAGTCTTATCAATTGACATAGGAAATATCTCCCACATACTGAATAACTACTTTTCTTTACTACATAATTCAGGTAAGCTTTGCAAGAGAACCATTTTACAGATAAGGAAACTGATGGAGAAAATAAAAATTATCCATCACATGATTTGTCAATAGTTGTAGTCTAAGTCTGATACCTAGAGTATGCTTTCATTATGGACAAGGTAAACATAAATATTGTATTACTAACCATAATTTATTTCATTTTACCCAGATGCAACATGTCATTAAGAACCACTCATTTTAAAAACTTCAACAACAAACTTTAATGACACATACGAATCAAAAAGTATTCCAAAAATACTGATGCTATATTCATTTTCTTTCTAAATATATCTGCCAAAACACAAACAACTGTAATTACACTCCTTTTCTATTTTCAGATTAACAGACCAAATGTTACAATCCTCTTAAAAGTATTTGACTTCTTTTAAATCTCCTTATTTAGTAGTACTCTATCCAAAAAAGTAAATATAAATGGCCAAAATTTCCATATAAATGTAGAATTGTATACTGAATCATTTAAAGGCCTAATATTGTTGCATCGGCATGCTGATTCTACTCAATTTCTCTAATAAAAAAAGTTCAAGTAAGGCACAATCACACATGCCTGTTGTTCCACTAATTCAGGAGGTGAATGAGGTAGGATGGTCACTTGCCTTAGAGTTCAAGCCTGGGCAAAACAGCAACACACAATTTCAAAAAAAAAAAAAAAAGGAAAAAAAAACAAAAGAAAAAAATTCAAAGCTTAATTATCCAAAACAATAAACAGGCCTCACATTATTGATAAAGAAGAAGAACAATTCTTGTAATAATATGTTAATACTTATTTCATAATAAGGTCTACTAACTTGGAATTAAAACGTTTTGGATAGATCTCAAACTTATTTTTGCCTGATAAACACGTTTCTTCCCCAAAACATTTCAGGTGAAAACTATTAATGTCAATTCTGGAATTACACAATTGAAAAACAGTGTGGAACTAGACCAATTCCTTCACTCATTAGACAATTGAGAAACCTATTTATAGAACAAAACAATCTATAAAAAATGATCTGTAAAACTAAACTCTCACATAGACATTTTAAGAAACTTAATTTTTGGTTTGGTTTGTATTTGTTTTGGTACTACTGATTGAATCCAGTACTTCACCTTTTTTTTTTTTTTTAATTTTTTGAGACAGGGTCTTGCTAAGTCACTCAGACTTAGCTCAAACTTGTCATCCTTCTGCCTGAGTCTCCCAGGATTCTAGGATTACAAGGGATGAGCTACCATACCCAGCTTTGCTATGAAACATGAGATCTTTAAGTGTTCAGTAACACATTTATGCATACTTACACAAAAAATTTTGTTTAACTCCAAATAATTCAAAGGAAGCTCTGAGAACTATTTTGTTGGGCTAAATTGATTATGCCAGGTATTGTTGTATCTGAAATTTGCAATATATTAAACAAGTAATCCATAAGAAATCTATTACCAATAAAACTCAAAAAGTCAGTTTCACTACATTATCTGCTCCAGTCTAGTTCAATTAAAAAAAAAATTCTCAGATAATTCATTTCTAACTGGTTCAAAGTAGAAAACTGGCCTACATTTTCCTGCAACCTTAGAATTTTAACACACGGTGTCCAGAGAAACAGTTAAATAAAGTATTAGTTTTTCTAATTAAATCACATGTTCTATAATGAATAGATTGTTATAAGATAAATGTAAAAATAAACAACTTTTTCAAATTAAGAATTTTCTTTCAAGTAAGTTTTCTAAAATCCACAATGAAAAAAACCTTTTAGGTGAACATCAGGCAGAAATCTAATGCCTGTCAAATCTCACAACAAATAACATTAGTATCTGTTGCCATTAAGTAGCCACTTCTAAAAATCATCAGTATTAATATCCAAATAATTTACTCAAAAACTAGACACTGAATTCAAAATTTATTGGGATTTATTAAAAATCAATCAAGTTAAATAGAGCACACATTATACAAAAGGTAGGTAGTTAGTAAAAAACTCTGCTAAGTTTAGTAGACCTCTAAAATTAAATTAAGAACATCAACATTTTCCCTACAAACAAAACTATTCATTACGTATCAGATTCTACCAAATTCACTTCAGCATTGTGGGAGGCTGAGGCCAGAGGATCATACCTTTGAGGACAGCCTGGAAAATTAGTCAGTGTCTCAAAATTTAAAAAGTTTGGAGGGAAGGCAGAAATGCGAGTAGCTCAGAGCAAAGTACCCATGTTCAAGTCCTAGTACTATCAAAAAAAAAAAGTTCAGCCAATACTGTTTTCAAATGAACTATTAACAACGAACTACTACACATATTTGAATTTCAGAGTTGCAAATAAAGTAGATCTATAGTCATTTACTGAACTAACAATGACATAGTAAAAATGCACACTCATAGCATATATTAAAAAGGCTGCTATTTCTAGTTAATTTGCAGAATATTAATTATGCCAAAGTCTCGTTTACAAATTTATACTTAACCTATAAGGAACTTATGGCAATTTCTTATTTCCCTATACCTGCTTTTATGACCAAAAGCAACAAATTCAAGACACGGGAAGGAAACCTATGTACTATTCTGTCAAATATTTGAAAGCTGACAATCTAGTACAATGTCTACTAATTAAACTCTAACACATTTCTTAAGAGATCAGTGAT
Source organism: Ctenodactylus gundi (assembly GCA_004027205.1). Classification (NCBI taxonomy): domain Eukaryota; kingdom Metazoa; phylum Chordata; class Mammalia; order Rodentia; family Ctenodactylidae; genus Ctenodactylus; species Ctenodactylus gundi. The sequence goes on along the minus strand of PVKB01002393.1, from coordinate 120,967 downwards.
ATCTGTAGCAAAATATAAAGTTTATTTGTATCAGACCGTAGAAGTTCGAATCAGTAAGAAAATAATTATAAATATACATAACACCGGGGGGGGGAATTATATATTCCGTATTGTACAAGAATACACTTACTACTATGATACGCTAAGCAGATTAATGCTACCCCAAAGGGATCCAGGCCCTCATTCACACAACCAATGTCTATGTTATGCAGTAGATGGTGAGACAATACTGGCTAATCTAAGTGTGACCAATTTATTCAAAGGGCCCTTGAAAGTAGAAAATAGAAGCAGGGACATAATCAAAGGAAGATGACTCGGGGAGTATGGCCAAAGAAATTCTTTAACTTGGCTAGTTTTTACAGATACAGCAAATGGGCCATGAGCCAATAAATACAGGTAGCTTCCTAAAGCTAGAAAAGAAATCAATATTCAGTAAGTGTAGTTTTGCCACATTTTGATTGTCTTCCCATGAGACCCTTGTCAGACTGTAATTTACAAAACTGTAAAACAATAAATTTGTGTAGTTTTACCAAGGGCAGAAAATGGCCAAAATTTCCATATAAATGTAGAATTGTATACTGAATCATTAATATACATGCCAATTACCACTGATCAAAAATAAGAACTGATTAACTCTGAGACACCTTAAACAACTTTCCAGTTTTGAAAGTTATCCTCTCAAATCAAGTGCCACAGAGCTGTACAACTAAAATTCCTAATATATCTACAGATTTTCAATTGATGCCTTTATAATCTTTTAACATAAAAAGATCATGTACTTTAAAATCATCCAGTAACAAGTGTAAATTGGTGACCACAAACATTATGTTTGCTCTTGACTATTTCAAGTTTTAAGAAATAAGATGAAAGACAGTCTGAAAACCACTATAAAATCATAGGTTACAGAATGAACTGAAATCACAGTAGTTAATATCCATTTCTCTAAGATTACTGAAGGAAAACGTGATATATGTCCACAAAGACATGGTTCACAATGTCTTTCTCTTTTTTCGGTAAAAAATTTACATATAATGAAATGGATAGATGCTAAGTATTCAATTACGTGAGTTTTAGTAAACATGTGCACTTGTATAGCAAAAAATAAATATACAAACCATTATATCACCTTATGAAACTGTTTCGCTTATACAAACCATTATATCACCTTATGAAACTGTTTCGCTTATACAAACCATTATATCACCTTATGAAACTGTTTCGCTAGTTCATCCCACCATTCACAGAATATTTATTTATTTTTAAATACCTTAAAATAGCTTAATACCTTTCTGTTTACAAAACCAATACACGAGCCAGGGATGGTCGTGAACTTCTGCAATTTCAGCTACTAGGGGGTCTGAGGCAGGGAAATTTCACTTCTGAAGCCAGCCTGGACAATTCTGAAAGACCCTGTCTCAAAAGGGATGGTGTTGCAGCTTGGCGGTAAAACCCTACTTAGCATGCACCAGAACCTGGGTTTAATTTCCTTTCTGTGATAAAAATAAAGACATATGCAAATCCCCTCTTTACATAACTTAAATTTTCAACTAAGCGTCTACTATAAACTTTGTAATATGACTGTCATCAATATTATCTATAAAACTATAACACTGCGCATTAAAATGCATTGTCCAATTTTCATTTTCATACTAAAACAAAATATTAATCCATGTTTGTCTTGAAGTGATTTAAAATTGCAAAACCATTATCCAACTAGCCTTAATATAAAAGTCACAACTACTTTAACAGCAGTAGGACAAGAAATAGATTCACTTCATGCCTTTTGAACAAACAAAAGTAGTGTCACGAGTAACAGGACTGTTAACATCAGCAATTTTTCTTTAAGGATTTTCTTTTAAAGAATAATCAAAATCCTAAAAATTACCCCTCATTTCTTGTTAAAATAAAAACTAAAGACTATCAGTGAAGTTGCAGATGTATATCAGTAGTAGCATACTTTCCTTACGCAAAAGATAGGGTGTTAAATCCCCAGCACAGCAAAAAAACAAAAACCCAAAAGCTATCAGCAAAAAAAAACCCGTTTTGTACTTAATGTTAACATGTCAAATGAAAACCAACCTGTGAAAAAAACATAGGCTTACAAAAACATTCTTAAGAAACTTCAACAAATATTAAAACAAGCCAAGCATCCGTACGGTTATGACATTGGGTTTGGAATCGGAAGCCATTCACAAATAGGGGGGAAAAAAACCTGGATGGAGGAAGCCCTGTCACTCTCCTGTCTCCTCTACCCCCGAAGCTTCAGTCTGTCGCCCAATGACAATGAGCTTGGAGCACAACAGCACGCATCCCAGGTTCAGATTCTTGCGCAACTCAAAGAAAGAACCTATCCCCAGGGCCCGAGGCAAGGGAGAAGGGAAGGCAAACCGACACTCGAGGTTTTGTAAAGTAGTTAACATTTAATTTACAACACTTTTTGCTTTAACTCATCTTAAAAACCCGGCATCATCCGTTTCTGAGTAAAAGGTACACATGCCAACATACATTTGTACAACGTGCCGTACCAAAACTCATTTCCATCACCTCCAGTCGGCAAGCCAAGCAGCTAAGCTGAAGATAAGTCAGAGAACCGCCACTAACCTCGGCCCTTCAGAAACCAGGGAGCAGTTTGGAGCCCACACCCGCCAACCGCCTCCAGGAGGAGACCGCACCGGGCCGGCCCCGCCCTCACCTGCCCGGGGGCGGGCGGCGGGAGCGAGGCGGGTTCGCAGCCGCGCCCTAAGCCCCTCCCCAGGCGAGGCCGGGCGCGCCAGCGACACCCGGGACCCCGAGGGGGAGGCAGGGAGGCCGGCCAGGGAAGCCACGGGAGGGCCGGGCGCGGCAGGCCGCCGGGCAGGGAAGAGGGGCGGGGCCGCCACTGGCGCGGGCCCGTCAGGTGCCGGAGGGGACCGGACGGTGCGGCGACGAGAGCCAGTGGCCCGCTCCCTTACCGCCAGGTCCGGGTGGCGGCGGTCCCGATGCGACACGGCTCGGATGACGCCCGCTCGCCAGCTCCGCGGGCAGCCTCCGCGCCCCTCACGCTCCGGGCGCGCCTCCTCTCCGCCGGCCACGCACAGGAACCGTTTCCCTACCAGCTCCGGCCGCCGCTCCCCCGCCATCGCGGAGACTGCGCTGCGGCAAGCCAAGGAAACTCCGGCGGCTCCTACTGGCGGCCCATGGCGAGGACAGCCGGCTGCGGCGGCCGACCGCGGGCGCACCGGAAGCTCTGCCAAGGCCTACCCTGCGACCGCCCCGCCTCGCGGTCCCAGCACTCCGTGCACTCCCCGACTGGCCGACTCTGACTAGGTCTCCTCCAAAATCCTAACAGAAATCTCCAGGGAGCCGGCACAGGGCCGCCGCCGCCGCCACGCCGCGGCCAGTACCGTGCCGCCTCCCACCCGCGGGGCGGCGCGCGCGTCTCCTTCCGCGGGCCGGCGGGAGGGCGCTGTGCGAGGGTCGCGGAGCACCGCGGCCAGAAAGTAGTGCCCGGCGCGCGCCGGCGGGGGTCAGGGGGCGCGCAGCACTGTCAGGGGTGTGTGTGGTCGCTCCCTCAGGGGGGACTAAGGGCAAAGTTAAGTATGCTAGATCCACGATGGATCGCAAAATCAATGCCCGGTTAAACGCCTCATCTCCAGAACGCTATTTTTCCGGACACGTGGTTCCCGTTAACCGTCCTATAGTCCTCGGGAAAGCACAGCAACGCTTCCTACTGAAAACTAAGCCTACGAACTCAGTCGGGGAACAGCAGTCTACGACTAAAAAGGGCAAGGAAGAGAAAACTGCTGTATTTTCATTCTTCCTAACAGTACTGATAGTAACCTTATGTTTGGGTTATTCTGGGAATGTACACCTCTCCAGTGCTTTGTAGCAAGACCGCCAAGAGCTCCATTGCAGGCGCTGTCGATGTTCTCGCATTTCACAAACTCTCTGCAGTGATCTGCGTACTTTTAGTTCTACTACATGGTTTAAACACACTGCTCAGATGATAAAAAACAAGGACGGGGCTGCAGATTCAGTTATTATAAAATACCATGGAAGAAAAAGATCTTTGCCAAGCAAAGCTCGTGAAAATAAATTGTTTACTTCTCATCCAATCACAAAAGGCCTTTGTAACCCAATAGAGAACTTCAACTTGAACTCCTTTAATCTTTTCAACTCTTGCAAATCAAACCTCTCTTGTAGAATGCCATGAGCAGTTCGATTTTCAGGCATAGTTCATAGTATTTTAAGGTAGGTTTTTAAAATTCTGGAATGGTTTTCCCATGGCATTAAAGATTAAAGTCAACTTCAAAAATCGTACTAGTCCAATAAAAATTTATTCTGAAATTCAGTTTTCTACAGGTGTTCCTAAACCTCTACTCCAAAAAAAAGGTATCTTTTTAAAGAAGTTTCCAACGGTAATCTCAACATTTAAAATAAACCTGGCCTTTACCTACTTTTTCTAGAACACCCCAGAGGAGCTGTTTAAAGGCAGCTAAACACTGCTAACTGGTTAAAAATCAAGATTACAGGGGAGGTGGACTTTAAACACAGTCTAATTTTGCTAACCTATAGACCGAAATAAGACTATAATAAATACGCCAAGGAAAAGTGTCCACAAATGCATATTGTCAAGTTGGTAGAAAATTTTAATATTACTTGGGCAACTTTATTTATAAATTTACTTACTGTATACACTATGCAATACTTAGGAAATTATATAAGACCACAATTTCCACAGTTTCACTTAGATTAATGAGCCAGTTAAAAAAAAAAAACAACCAAAATAAACCAGCATATGGGAAGTTATGAGCAACGAGACCCACATTCAGATTACCAAATCACCAAATAATTTGCTTTGTAAATTTGTGTATTCATGAAATAGTTACTATGATGAAAGTTTCTTATTTAAATTCTTTGTGACATCCTATAAGCAAATATAAAACATATTTAGAGAAAAGATATTATATAAATCCCATTCACCGAATTATTTTGAGTATGGTTTGTCAAAATGCTTTACCGTAGAATTGTCAATGTTTTCTATTGTATAGGAAACTCCTCTAAAGTGGGCCCCTAGAAATCTCCACACCATGTTTAATTTTATTCTTGTTAGGTTCTGAAAAGCATGTAAACTCAACAAATCAAAATATTTCAGGTACAGAAAGGTTTTCAGAAGGCCATATATCCCCGTATTTCTGTCAATCATTTTCTGGAGCTGAAGGGAGAGCATTTGCCTAGCATGCTCAAGGCCCTCAGTTCAGTCTCCAAAATGCAAGGGGGAGAAAAAGTATACACTTAGGAATAAATTCCAAATCCTATCTTATAAATCCTGTAACTACTGCCAATACCTACAGTTTATATTACTGTATGACTATTATGCTTTTGGGATACAAGTTCATTGTGAGGCTACATTTTCTCTTAAAGGATATTTTCATTACTTTACTTCTGCCACCGAATCATAACTAACTAAAAGAAAAGCTGGGCGGCGATCATAGCTCAGTATTTAAGAGGACCGGCATAGAAAGCGTGAGGCCCAGGACTGGATCACCCAGCACTACATAAAGGCACATGCCTGTAATTCCAGCACTCTGAAGGCTGAAGCAGACAGGACAACTGCACTGAATTCTAGGTCAGTATTGGCTACAGAAAGTTCAGGACCAGCCATGAGTATGAGCGCAAGACCCTTGTCTCAAAAAAAAAAAAAAAAGAAAGAAAGAAAGAAATTAAAATCACATTTGAAAACTCAACACACTTGTGCCTTTAACAAATTAAGATCTTTTTCCCACTCTTAAATTTCATAAGAATACTCAGAAAATGCCAGTGTTAATCAACATAAAATGAGTATATTTTAGTATATACAGAAAAAGAGTGACAGAGAACTATTTAAAATCATTAATTTTACTTTACAGGACCTGAAAATTAAAAATCTAAATGACATCTACATTTTCCATGCCCAGATAGAAACGAGTCCATTAAATATGCCCACAGGGGCTGGAGGAATAGCTCAATGGTTAAAGTACTTGCCTAGGAAGCTCAAGGTCCTAACTTCAATTCCCCAGCACCACTTACACTGGGCCTGGTGGCGCATTCCCATAATCCCAGCACTCAAAAGGCTGAGGCAGGAGGATTGTCTGAGTTTGAGGACAGCCTGGGCTACACAGTGAGTTCAGGACCACCCAAAACTATAAAGCAAGACCCTGTCTGTCTCAAAAATAAATAAAAATACTTTAAAAGTCCATATATCTACACATTAACTCAAGCAAATTCCATGCATGAAGTATCTTAACCTACACAAAAAATGCCTAGGGAAATTATTTCATTGTTTTAAACCACAAAATTTTATTCATAAAAACTACATGGTTTACTTTTTAAAGCTGACATAAAAGATGTGTTACAGAGATAATTTATCAATAATCAGTTTAATTTCAGTATGCAAAACGTCTACAAATTACAAGTTTTCCACTTTCTGACCTGATATAATCATGGAAAGGACCAATCATCTACTTTTACACATACGAGTATTTTCTGCCACTGTAGGAATGATAGAAAAATATAGTAACAAGATAAATGCAGGACTGTTACAGTAATATCAGCCACCATTTATGAAACACAACATGTCATACATTATGTTAAGTACCTTATACATGTAATCTCACGTTAAAGGTGAGAAAATCAGGCTTAGAAAAGGGTACTAACTTGCCTAAATATACACAATAGAAAACCAATTTCCTACAAACCCAGACCTAGTGCTGTCAAAGGTCCCATGATCTTAACTGCCTATAAAGATCCTCGGAAGAAACCTGGTCAGTCATCGAATTGTTCACTTCTTAGTAATACATTGTAATTGACTTGATCGATACATATTTAGCAGTTATATTTGTCTTACATCCTACAAGGTTCTGGAGATAGGTAGAGCCTTTGTCCTTGAGAAACTCATTGTCTATCTGGAAAGATAATAGAAATACTTTGGTTTGTATACTTAGGGAAGTATAACCAGAATGGTATGCAAAATAAATTCAATGCATTTTTAACAAATTCTTTTCAAATCTGTTAAAAATTAGAAAGTTTGTGTTAGTTTCAAACACAAAAACTGAACTGACTTTGTAAAAATTTTAAGACTATATATAGAGATTCATCTGAAAATTGTGAAAGTCAGTATTAGCATGAAGGGAAGCAATAATTTCATCTAAATTGTACAAGTACAATACCAAGAGTAAAAGGAAATATAAATCTATGTTACCATATTTACTCTTAAGTTTCAAATTTGTATTTTCCTAAACAATTATTTTAAATGAGCTAGCTCTTCAATCACATTTATTATAGAGTGTCAACTCAAATGTGATTACCTCAAGGAAGCCATTCCTGATTCTCACATTACATCAAAATGCCCAACTATAGCTTTTCAAAACACATCCACTTTTGTCTCAGAATTTACGGCTGTGTTCATAAGCTCCATAAGGGCAAGGACAATATGCCTTATAAAGTTCTTCTCCCAGTGTCTATTTAGTAAGCCTTGTTAAGAGAATAAATGCTGCTGAATGAATTAATGAATAAATATAGCAATTTTTTTCTTAATCTAAACCAACTAAGAGAAATTTAGAACCTATAACAGTTCCTATTTTTCCTACATGATTACTCATAAACTTTATGAAAACATCATACAATATTATCTTGTTTCATCATGGAGGTACAATATAAAACCTTCAAATATTGACACTTCAGCAGAAAAGCAATGCTGTTCCCAGGGAAATTTCTAAAGAACAGTCAAAACGGTACAATTTACAAGAAAAACATTCATTTTGTTACCAAACTACTAATTTAAAACAAACCCCTATATTATTCTGCGAGTGTATATCCAAAACACCGATCTATTTTTAGGCTTCTACAGAGAAACATCTTCAATAATATCCTTAATGGATATTACAAACATTACAAACATGACTACCTGTATTCTTGCTGCTATGTGGAAAAAGGCAGGGAAAAGAGAAAGGTAGATGGGGGGTGGGGGGGTTTGGGAATGAAAGCACTTTCATTGTCCCTTCTAATTGTACATTCTCTCCATCTACCAAGTAGTTTCCATTTTAATTCTGGCTGGAGAGAAACCTATCAACTCGTTCAACATTATCTTTTCTATTAAGAGGTAAAGTTAAATTTCATTCTTAATGATGAAACACTGGAATGTACACAGCATCAGAATTGTACATCAGAATGTACACAACATCAGAAATTTCCTAATCAACTGAATGAAAAATAGGAAGAAACAAGCAAAAAGGGGGGTGGGGGGGGGCATTTATCACACAAGACTTTTTTCTAAGGAGTCGATACTACATTGTCTGTGTTCATCAGCCTTCTCAGAAATACTCCATTAACTACCATCAAAATATGTCAAATGCAAGTCTGCACACTGACAACATATTTTAATACAGTAAATTTCTGGCTATGTTTGGCAAAGTGTTTTCAGAGTCAATTGGCAGGCATGTGGGATAGCAAAACTGAGTGTAGACACTTGTTCTGAACATGGAAGTATCCAATAGACTGGGAGCCTCCAATGAAATAAAGGCAGAAGGTCAAAGCCAGGTAGCAAATGCTCTTCCTCTCTTTTTCATTTGGCCCATCACCACTGAGTTGAGATGCTTTACTCCACTACATGCTTTCCACAATGATATTCTGTCCTCACCATGGGTTGATCAACAAGACAGGTATTGTGGTTGGATCTGGAGTGTCCCCCAAAAGTCTCATGCATTTGAATGTTATAGACTGTCTACTGAACCATGTGCTGCACCGAGATTGGGGCCTAGTCTAGAGGTGCAGTACAGGCATGTCAATCAATTAGACTGCAGTGGGGGCTTATCACACCTTCCACACGTGGATCCAGGAGGGGCTGATCACTGGGATGAGACCTGGAAGAAAATATAAGCTGCTTCCTGCCTTCCTTAGGGGATTAGGCTCAACGTGCTTTGACTTGGCTTCCTGTTTGTGATGTCATGAGAAACTGCCTCCACCTCTGCCTCTGCCACATAATTCTATTGCTGCTGGCTGCCCCTAAATGGATTGAGACTTTCTGAAATTGAGAGCTAAAATAAACCTTTCCTCCCCTAAATTTGTAGATGTCAGGTATTGAGTCACAGCAACGGAAAAATAATTTAGACAGCAGAAGAACATGCATTAAAAGAAATCTCTGAAACTGTGAGCCAAAATAAATCTTTCCTCTTCAGTTGTTTTTCCCAGACGTTGAGTCACGGCTACAGAAAGTTCCTAAAGAGAGACACGTTCCTATTGGTTCCACAAGCTTTCACTATATTCACAAATAGTGGTGGCAAGGCTAAATTCTAAGAAAAGTTCTGTTTATAACCACGAAAAGTCCTTAAATAGAAGAACTTCCAAGTTTTTACTAAGGCAACAAATGAGAAAAGACCCAAGTAAAATACACATTAAAGAATAATATTCAAAAATCTCTGCATGTTAACTCAACTCCATTGATACCCTTCACTGATAAAGCCAGATACTACACAGTGAAGGAACTTAATAACAAGAACATGCAACTCTAAGGTATATTTCTCAATTAATGGCATCTGGTTTCAGAGAAACAAATACAAAATAAAACAAGGCCTAGTGGTAAAATATAGGGGATCTTTAGTCATTTGTTTCTTTTCCACATTCTAAAAAACCCACAGGACTGCATATGATGAGATTTATAACCTACGACAAGACATAAATATGTAATAAAAACAAATTACTCTATATAAAGAAAAATCATCTTCTGGCTCCACATGGGTTTCACTGCCACAGATAATTTATTTATTCAATTAAAGACAGTATAAAAAATACTGCACCAATTCCAAAGCTTATGTTCACAGAAGCTCAGTATTTGGAAGCCCTAGGTTTCACTTGAAAAATCACAATTGAAGACATAATGAAAATTCAAACTTCAAAAAAAAAAACTACCTACAAACTTAATATTCAAATCACCACCCCAAAATCATGCTGTATTCTAGAGCACATCTTTAAATTATCTAAGATCAAATGGACAAAATAAATAGAAGCCTAAGCAACATCATTTTAAAATACACAACCATTTCAATAAACTGGTCAATTCCTAACCGAGAGTCTTTTAAAAGTAGATGTTTAAAGATGTACAATAAAAAAACAGCAAATTAGAAATTATTACTCATATAAAGTGATATAATTGAATAGTAGGAATCAAGGCAATCTAGATTATTTCTGCCACTAAATTTTTAATACCCTGAACAAACTATTTTTCTCCAGAAGGCCTCATAAAATGTACAGGCCGATAAAAGCTTTTAAAGTTCCCAAAAGTTTGCTCTAAGGCTTCCAGGTAATTGAACATGTAGACAATTATACTCTTTTACCATATGGCCAATTCAAATCATTAAAATGTTAAAAGACTGACAGAAGAACCAAATTTATTTATGTAAGTAATTATTTTTAGCCAAAAGACTTCAGATGTGTTTTTTTCTTGAAGGTCTCACAGAAGATACACATTTCCATTAACATATATATACACTAATACACATACGAAAGGATTTCCCAATTAAGCAATGGTTTTTAAATCTACTTCTACTTCTTTTCCCTGTTCTCCAAATTTGGTCATAGAATTATTATACTTACAAATAATCTGTCAGAACTAACTTGAAATGGAAGTACTTTTTCAATATTCTGAATTACAAGTAAGTCTCTTCATTTGAAAGTTTTAACTGGAGTCCTTTGCATTCTTGTGCACAGTACCTAGAAATCTCTCTTTCACCTATTCTAACTACAAAACTATCTTATCAATCATTTCATTTGCTTTTATAGCTATTTATAAATGCGCATGGATGCTTCCCCCACTTTCGATTATGTGCAGAAGTTTTAAAAAATCTCAAAGTCATAACTTTATGCATTATGACTAGAAAACACTTTTTATCCCCTAGTATTTTTACTAGTTTGAATTTCAATTTCATAGTTAAAAGCATAAATTTGTTAACGTATTCTGTAATTTACAAAGGAATTTTTGAGATACTAACATTGCTGAAAAAGAAAAGGACCAAGTATTGACAAGGGCAAGTGAAGTGTCTACAAATTCTTTCTTCTTTCACAGTAGTAATAATGTAAATGCATTAACACATTTCTGAGAAACAATCTGACCAGTTTTTCTAATAATAACCTTAAACTGCATCCTTTACCTCAGTATTTTCAATCCTTGCAAATCACCCTCCGAGAAAAGCTAGGGATATAGAAATAAAGCATAGTATATGCATGTTAAGACAGTCAACTGCTGACAGCCTTGTCTCAATAGCTGATGAGCATTTGAGAAGGAAGCAGCCTAAAAGGGTGCTCTGAGGTGGAACCAACTTAAGCACATCCGATTCCTGAGGGAAATGTATCAAAGAACAGGATGGAATACAAATGATTGTTTTAAAACAGGGTCTCACTGTGTAGTACAAGATGGCCAGAAACTTGCTATGTAGATCCGTTTGCCTTAACATCCCCACTGTAGGATTATAAGCATGTGCCATCACACCAAGATGAAAAGAATTTTTTTTTTAAATAAAGCACAATACAACGAAAGAGAAGACAATTATGAGATTAAAAAATAGCTAAAGGTATAGTTAGCTTATTCTCAAATCAACAAAAAATGAGGACATAGTAACAAGTAATAGAACAAATTACAGCAAATCTACCACAGACTGAGAAAAGTTGGAATAATTTCATACTTAGGGGTGGATGGTACTAACTGCGAAGTAGTATGAGGGTGCTAGAAATGGCCTAGATCTTGATGGCGTAAATGTTACACCAGTGTTAACATACGTAATAGTAAATTTTGAAAATTTATTAAGTGTTCATGGTTTTAAACAAGCATTCTTACTTATCTTTTTCTTTACTATATTTACTATTACAATAAAATAAAAGTTTATTGTTTGTAACATGAGTAGTAATTATTTTTCCCTCAAAGGTTCATTTTTATTAGGAGTATACTTATGAAGGTGTTCTATTTACGCAAATAATAAGCAATATTCTCCACTTTACGCTTTTATCAGTCCTTCTCTTTATTTCATCTAAAGATACACTTTCTAGAGGGTACTAAAACAGCCTTCACTTTAATCCTCTTCATTTTTTTGGTTGAAAACTGTCATTAATTAGGAAATCTCCAAATCATGGAAAAGAAATTTATTTGAATAAATTCATGTTTGTCAAAATTGGATGAAAATATCTTCCCCTGAAGAAAGGTTAGAAGAGTATGCTGCACAACGCAATAGAGGTCTCCTCCTACTGAAGAAAAGAAGGATTACCAAGGATAGAGGAAAACAGACTGCATAAGAGAAACACTGATCTAGGAAAATAGAGAAGGCCCACGCCGCATCACAAATATGTTTCCAGTAAGTAATAAGTAACGGAACTCTATACTAGAAATGTTAACAGAAGAAGATCCTTTCTGAAATAATATGTGCAATGATAAAACTGCACTAAAAACATGCAGTCAAAACTTCTAACAAACTAGCTCCTATTTTAATCAATAGGTAAAACTAAAGTTATGTTTCCAGTGCTCTGCAAGACTGGGGCAGAAGGTTGGCAAACTCTAACCCAACCTGGGCAAGTCAGAACAAAAGAAGAGCTGGTTCTCATGGTTTAGGCCTACGATCTCAGTACTTGATGGCCTGAGGTAGGAGGATCGTAAGTTTGAGGCCAGCCTGGGCAATGTGGCAACTTGAAAGCCTGTCTCTAAATCAAAAACAAAAAATGTGCTGGGGATTATAGCTCAATTTCCAGTTACCCACCCCACACACATATACACTCATGCACACAGAGTAAGCAACAAGACAAACACCTTTCTTTAGTGAAAAGAGAATGCACAGGAAATGTGTATCTCTGCCGTAGAGGTACCTTGTAAAAATTATGGACACACAGCTAAAGGAAGTATTTGACTCACATCCTGGCAGGATATGGCTTGGCTATTTTCTTCTCTTCTACTTCAATTTAATGTTGTCTATTAACAAACAAGTTAACCAACTTAAGATTAAAAAGAAAAACAATTTAGAAAATTTTAAAATTAGTTGATACTGAAATATCAGTATGCATAATTCTGAAACACTCTCATAATGACCCATGTTTCTTGTAACCCTCTCTTCTTCAGTGTAGGTAGTATGTATGAACTGTTTTTAACCAATGGAATATGGCAAAGGTGACATGTCACTGCCATGATTGGTACTTTATATAGCATGTTTAATTAAGGTCCCTAATTGTGTGACCTTAAATTAACCAAAGAGGGATTTTCTTCAGTGGGCCTACCTAATGAGAAGAGAACTTTAAAAGAAGGCCTACAGGTCAAACACCATACTACTAATCTTGGAAAAGCATGGTGCCATGAATTCTATCCATGAAAGGAAAAATTCAGCCAACCACGTCAACTTTAAAGAGGTTCCCAAGCTACAAATCAGACTCCAGTCATTGCCAGTACTGCAATTTGCAGCGTTTTGAGTCCCTAAGCAGAAGACTTGCGTAACCTAGGCCAAACTCCCATTTATGGAAACTGTGATAGCAAGTGTAAGTTGTTTTCAAACTGCCAGACTGTACAGCAAAAGAAAATTAATATGAATAGGAAAAAAAAAGGGAGGAATTCTCTGAATTCATGTCAAATAGGAAGAATGCCAAATTCGTGTAAGGCATTTCAGTTTTCACAAAAGAATGTAAAATTTAACACAGTGGTATAGAGCTAACCTAATTAATAACCAATGATCTGGTATTATCTGTATTCACAGAACTGCCATGAAACATCTCAAATTCACTGCTGCCATATACTCAGAATATATTAGGAATATATAGAATGTTTCTGATAATGTTACAGAGAACTGTCTACAGGAGATTTTATGTATTACAACCAGTTTAAAATTCTACTTTAAAATTCTGATTCTTTGGAAACCAAGAAGAGAATTTAAATCTAAATATCTTTAAGAGATGACTACAAAATTTTAATGCTTATTTTAATAAAATATTTTTGCATTATGAAAGAGACATTGTTTCTGTGATACAAATTATGAAATTTTAATAAAATGGTGGCGCATAGGAGTAACTTTTAGAAAATTTCTATCTATTATTTTATTAATTTACAGCAGAGAGGAGAGGGGATGGGAGATGAGAGGAGAGTAGAGGAGAGGAAAAAGAAAGGGAGAAAGGGAAAAGAGAGAAAGAGGTGGGGAAGAGAAGATCCAAACCATATCAGAAGGAGATCTCAATGAACTCTATCATTTACAGAACAGGGTATGAAGTTGCTAAGATGTATGAAATTGACTCACCACAAAGCTGTTTTTACTAAAAGTAAGAATGATGTTGATTCCACTGGCCATTTTGAGGAATGCTATAAAAAATACTGTTCACTGAAGGGATATGGTTTTAAATGCTTTTCATACTACAATACAAATATCAAGGAGCTGGAGGAATGGCACAGCAGTTAAAGTGCTTGCCTAGCAAGTGCCAAGGCCCTGGGGTCAACGCCGCAGCACCATACAAACTGGGTGTGGTGGCAAATGCCCATAATCTCAGCACTAGGAAAGTTAACGCAGGAGGAATGCAATGAGCCTGGGCTACATAGTGAAACCTTGTCTCAAAAATAATAATAATAATAACAATAATAATCAGGAAAAATCTTTTTAGTCTTTATCAGTAAGAGTTACGCTTCTCTGTCAGATGTTTTGTTTTCACCATATTAATAATATGAATTATAACACTGAATCTGTTTTCCATGTAGGCTGCTAGAGTTTTATGCTATATATTTTTTAGGTTTTTTTTTTTCCAAATTTTTGTTCTGAGAATTTTCAAACATTCACTTAAGTACAAAGTAAAATGTGCATGTACATATTGTGTAACATGTCAAAATCTTGCCAATCTTATTTCTTTCACCCCACAATACCAATCATTCTCTTCTCTCTTCTCTATCTTCCCCTTATTTTCCTTTCTCTCTCCATCCTAATCTCCCTTCAAGGTACTTTCAAACAAATCGAAGATACTAGTTCATTTCATCCATTAACAGTAAAGAATGTGTCAAAGTAAGTGACTTTTGTACAACTTAACACTACAATGCCATTACTACATCTCATAAAATTAGCAATAATTTCTCAATATCATCTAATTTGTGGTCCATGCAAAAAATTCCTGAGACAGAGAATATCAGCAACTACTGTAAAAAGAAAAATGCTAAGAGCAAAACAATAAAGCGATAGAAAAAGGCAAGATGAGAAACAAAATTTACTTCTCTAGAACTATTTCTGACAAACTATCTTGTGATTCCAAGGTTACCTCCCTTAACTAACTAGGAAATCATATCTATAGGTATGTACATGAACTACAGTACAATACAGCAAGTGTTATAAAGCAGTATAATTAGCTTCCCCTGGAACACCAGAATAATTTTATTTGAAGCAGATAAAGAATACTTTCCAGGGAGGATGATATCTAAGTGTTGCCTGACAAACTAAGAATTTTCTGTAGAAAATAAGATTTAAAAAGCTTTCTAAGCCAACACATATAACACAAAAATCATATTCAGAAGTGGGAATTATTTCGGGAATAATCAAGTTGTTTAGTCTAACTTACTTTTAATGTATTTAATGAGGGATTGTTATTGGTAAGACTACTATGAAATGTTTCACTATCTAGCGCACTACATGTTGTCTCAGTTTTTTGTTTAAAGCTTTCAGAGCCTCTATGTTTTTAAGCAAAGTGGTATAAGCAAACTCGGTATTTCTAAGAAATAAATCTATTCATCACATAAAGACGAAGAGGAAGGACAACAGAAATGGAAAAGTAGATTAATTTAATCTAACTTGTAGACTGCTTTACTACCTACCACACAGCAGTGAAAATCAGGCAGCCAGGAGCTGAGGAGCTGAGCAAATGCAAGAGCCGCATTAAACAAAGAAATATAAGGAATTACATTGACTCACTAGTCACCTGCGAGTCTCCCACTTCTGCTTGGACAGATTAAGATTCTGATAACCACTGCTACCTAAAAGAAGGAAGGAGATTTCTGTGAACACTAAATAGTATCAGTTTCTTTGGGCGGTAGGATTTCTTTTACTTCTTCCTTTTCAAGATTTCCCAATTACGGCACTGTGGAATAATACTACAATATAATGAATATTTGTTACTTTGCCAATGTAAAAAATAATTTTAAAAACACGACTTTAAAAGTTAAACTATACAGTTTAATTCTGGCGGTTATACAGACATTGTTCTATGACCTATATGAAAAGTCATGATCCAGTTAGAAAGGACACCCATTTAATCAAAAGGCGGGTGACAAACAATGCTCGTTTTTCACAGCAATTTCAGATGCTACATGAGTTTCCTACATACATTCAATAGGAACAGTAATAAAACCTTCAGAAATAGCCTAAAATGTAGTTATGCAAGGAGAGCTGCTCCAAGAGCCAGACTCCTGGACTATTAGCACTGACAGTGGGAACACATGACTAAAGGAGAGATGAAACTTAAAACTCCCCTTAGTGAATATTATTAACAATGTAAAATATGACTGTTTAATAACTTTTCATCATAGCTAATGCAAAGACAGAGGTACCGTTTCAGATGAAGAGCACTTTTTTGCAACATTTATGAAAATATCATTAAATTAAAAAAAGACAAATGGTAAAAAAGAAAGCTCATAACCTTGACTATTAGCATACAGGAAAAAAAGTTTCTTTTTGTGATTCAACAACAGTCCTCTCCTTACTTTTACTGTATAACAGAGGGTATTACTTTTCAGGGGATGGACTGTCATCATCTAGCATAGAATTCAGATTCATATTTTAAAGAATTTATGTTTAATATAAGCATTCTGGATTATCTTCTATCATGCCCTTTCTACCTTGGAGCCACCTGACTGAATCTTATAAAAATCATGAGCCAAAATAAACCCTTCCTCCTTTAAGTTGTGTATTACACGTTATGTCTTTGAGACAAGAAAATGACTAAGACAGAAAAGGTCTTACTAAGTAAATGACTAGGCTGGGCTCAAACTTGGAATTCTCCAATCAGCCTCTCAAGAGAGCTGGAATTACAAACCCAAGTCTCCATGTATGCCTCTACCACATTTTTATAGTAAAATACTTGAGAGCACTGCACACTGTTACAGATTTTGTGCACCCTGAAAGTCTTAATTCAACTTGTTGGCTATTCTCAGTATTATGATGATTTGATAAAAATTTAAGATAAAATTTATAAGATTTATATGCAATAAAAAGGTGCAATGCCTTATACAAGTTGTCTTTATAATATAAAGATATCCTATTCAATTGAAAAGTCAACAAGACTAAGTATCAGTCTCGTTGTTTTTATCTGAATTCTGAGATTCTTCACTAAGACTCCGGTAAAATACAAAACAAACTAAAACCAATTTTCCTTCTCGTGTTCAATGTTCTAGTTTCAAAAGTAATTTTTAAATTTTTCAAAATAACAGATGATTAAAAACCCAGATTAACAAAATTAAAGATAATTTTTTTTTTTTAATTAGATGAGAGCCAAGGCCAGTGGTATAGGCCTATAATCCCAACACTTTGGGAGGTTGATGTAAGAGAACCATAAATTTGTGCCTAGCCTGGGAAGATTAATAAGACCTTATCTCAAATAAGCAATAAATAAAAGAGGGGGCTGTGGATGAAGCACAGAACGAAGGCCTTATTTCAATCCCTAGTACTTAATGCCTACTGAGTTCATTTATCTCACCTGCTTGCCCTTGTAGGGGCAGTGTCGGAACAGGACAGACACTATCTTTTTAATCTGTATCCTAACTTTTACCTTATCATTTCTTTTTCTTTATTCCACTTTGTTTTCCAGTTTTCACAATTTTAAACCCTCTTTTCACAAACTAAAACTTCAAATAAAAATTTGAAAATGCTCTCCTAGCCCAATACTATGTGAGAAACTGTGAACAACACCAGCAAGGAAGGACTAAACTAAAAGAAGCAGAACAATGTATTTTTAAAATATAAACTAAATGGAATTTTAAACTACTTGAAGCAAAATTTCTTTTCTCCACCATGCTTTTTGTGACAGTACTTAAAACTGATATGAGCTGTTAGGTCAAAAAATGATCTATTAAAATTGGCCTTTCTGAGTTGACTTTTCCATCTTTTGTGATTATCTTTATTAAAAACATGTACCTAGAAAAATAAATAAACTATTTGATAAATAATTGGTCTCCTGAGCAATCTGAAACTGACTAGGGTAGCTGTTAAGGATCCTCTGGCTCTGCTATGTCCATAGGGGTGGCCGTCCACCCAGCCTGGAACAGAATCGGAGAGCACTCAAAACATGTTGCTAAGGAATACGGAAGAACTGTGGGGGGTGGACGTGGGGAGTGCATAAGCCTCTACGAGTTCTTTCTTTCTTTCTTTCTTTTTTTTTTTTTTTTTGCTTCCTACAGGCCAGATGCACTTTTCCACTGCTCAAATGTGCAACTGATCTCCAACCTTTCTTGCACATGCTGCTCTTTTTGTTGGAATGTGTTTTCCTAGGCTCTTCACTGAACAGCCTCATTCTCAATCTTAGGTCTATATAAACAACCACCTCTTCAAAAAGACCTTCTCACATTTTCACCTAAGATGACTTAGCTACTCTGCCCTTCTCAGCTCTCCATTTCCTTCACATTAGTTAGGATAATTTACTTACTTCTCTATTTTGTTGTTGTTCACAAGAATGGAAGCTTCTTCAGGCAACGGTCCTTCCCCTGTTTAAACATCAACTTCCAATAGAGGTGTTCAATAAACTTGATGAATACATGAACAAATACAGAAAGTGTTAATAACTATACTAAAGATTGGAAAAATACAAGCTAACATTTACCAGGCACCAGGAATTCTCCTAAACAACTTACAAATAACTCACTTTACTCACATGACAACCTTATGAAATAAGTACTGTAATAATTTCCAACCCTGAACTAGAAAACTTGTACAGGAAATTGCTAATTGCCTTACCCAACATCCACACAATTGTGCATGTGGGCCTCTTTTCCTTTATTCCTCCTCACAATAATTTCTAACTCCTGGCTCTTCTCTCCAATTAATCTGATTCGAAATAAATTCATGGTATAGATGCTTCAATATTTATATGTAATATCTTCACTGAACACTTCAGTACTAAGATATTACACAAAGATCTACAATTTTATTTTTAGCAAGGAGTCTGTCTGTACTAATAATTTGACCTGCCTCTTCCACCACAGTCATCCTCATTGAGCCATCAGCTTAGATATGAACTGTTTCTAAAATAAAAAGTAATGAAGTGGCAAACGAAAAACTGTCTTCTTTTTCACTTTCTGGAGGACACTGGAATAAAAACTGCCCAGGCCTATCTTTACAATAAAGAGTTCCTTCACCATGTCGGAAATTTTGGAGTATAGAATTTAAATTTATATATTGGCATTGCTCTATGTCACCTTGCCACCAAAGACTCTTTCACAATTGTTCTCTTATCAGTTCAGGGACACAATCATCCTCAAGGGAAAAAGTGAGTTTGGGCTCCTAACTTTTCAGACAAATACGGCAACTTTGAGAGAGCTTTCTAAGGACTGAATCAGATAGCTGTCACAAGGCACAACACAGCTCTGATATAATCCCAAAAGAAAATTTCCATGGCAGCTTCAGGAACAGTTACCTGTCACAGTGAGTATTCATTTTATATTGGTGAGGGAGAGGACAGAACAACCAGCCTAGCAGAAATTTCCTGTCCTTACAGCTTATCTTTTAAATTACATATACAGTGATTATTATTTGTCTTTGAAAGGCAAGTTTAAAGTCCAAATAAAGAAGTTTCTGGCCTTCTGAATGATTATGAAAATTAATTACAGGAAAGGAAATTTTAATCTAAAATGAAGGTGGCATATCGATCCTACATTTTTTTGGTCTCTGGTTTTTTGAGTGAAAAAGATCTATCTCAGGCTACATATAATATATATATATATATATATATATATACACATATATATATAATAAAGTTAGTATGTTCCATTTAAGTTCTAAAATTTATTTTCAAAATTTTCACTACAACATTAAAAAAAAATCAGGCTGCAGGTTGGACATGCCTGAAATGATCACAAAGAAAAAAAAAAGTGACTTGATTGTTTTTTTTTATATCACTAAAAATTTAAGAGAAAGACAAAAGAAAACAAATCGCTCTTTTATCTACCAAGCTCAACATGTCAAGTTCGAAGTGGAGGAGTGGATCAAACCACTGAAAACAATTCATAAAACCCTTCACAGTTTAACCTGAATCAACTTATTACCTTTAAGTCTTCACTGTGAAGAAATTCCAAAAACTACCAAAAATAAGATCTAGAAACCACTCACATTTTCGGGGCAAGTGTCAGATGTAAGTGTCACCTTTCTACTTAAGGAGGGGAAAAATAAAGGTAAATTGTAACTAGATTTCTTTCAATTTCTATCCATATTTTACTTTTTCCCTTATCTTTTTTGTTACAATCACCACTCATAATTCAAGTAAAAGCTCTGGGTACACAGACATGATGAAACAAAATATTTATAGCAAAGTATTTAAAAAGATACTACTGAAGTATCAGCATGGAAGAATCATGGGCCATCTTTAAATAGTCAGAAATAAAACAATTTCTGTAGCATATATTATTAAAATAATATAATATTAAAATAATAAATCCAACAGCATCATAAAGGGAGGCATGAATGTTCCAGTCATAATTAATTTAATCTGTAGTTCAGTCATTTTGACACAGTAGACAAATGACCATTACAAATGGCAGTAACTTATACAAAGATAGAAAAAGACTGGTATAGTAAGAAAGTTCCCAAATAATTCTAAGAATGTTGTCCTTCTAACCCAGATCTCCAATTACATTTTAGACAGGAGAGAGGGAGATAAATCAGTTAGTCTATCTTCCTACAGGTGATGATAAATAAGGGATATAGTTTCTATATATCCTGACTTGGAACCACTTTTGAAAGCTTGGAAAATTATTGATTTCATAGTAATGAATTATATAAGTCATTTAAAAAATAAATTCTAGGTTCAAAAATTGCAAATATTTTAAGTTAAAATGTCATCATATTAATTCTGTGCTTGAAGAAGGACATTTTAACTTTGATACTATGAAAAAAATCAATATAAGTGAAAACTTAATTTTAAGATTTCCCTACAGAAGGTGTGAAGAAATGGACAATAGCCTACTATTATCAAAAGCTAAAATTAATATAACCTTCTTTGACAGTAACATGGCAGTGTCCATAACAAAACTTAAAACATACAAATTCATGAAGCAATTTTCCTTTTAAAAATCTTGTCCTATATTGTTACTATACTGTCAACAAAGAAAACCTGAAGAATCAAACATATGCTGAGTTGTGGAACCATTGAATTTCTCTTAAATATACTTTTTTTTTTCTTTTTTATGGTATAAAAATACTTAAAAGAAATTCTACCTTTTGAATAATTAGCTTTCTGTGTTATTTTGTTGAGACAGGGTCTCACTCTGTAGCTCAGGCTAGCTTCAAACTGATAGCAATCCTCTTGCCTCAGCCTCCCAGGTAATGGGGATCACAAGGGCTGCACCATCACACCAGGCTAAGTTTTATATGGTGTTTGAGAATTAAACCCAAGGCCTTGCACAACCTAGGCAAGCACTTTAATCATTGAGCTAGCTATAACCCTAGAACAACACTTCAATCACTGAGCTACATACACCCTTGTCCCCTTTCCCGAATAAATTGTAAATGTCCAACACAGTATTACTTCTATCTATACCAAGCACTGCTCATCTCTAAACCCAATTATTTTATGTAACTGAAATTTTCAATCCTTTTAATAGCAACTCTCCATTTCCACCCTCACTCCAATCCTGGTGATCAATAATGTAGCATCTGTAGTACAGTCTGACCATTTTGGATTACTCATTCAAGTAAAATCATATAATTTCATGTCTGTCACTGGCACTTTTCACTTACTGTCCTCAAAGTTCATACATGTTCTCACAAATGTCAAGATGTCCTTCATGCTTGGAATAGTTACAATGTAGATTTATGCCAACTTCCTTTCTTCACTGATGGATGTGTAGGTTATTCCACATCCTGGCTATTGTTTAACATGCTGCAATGACCATGGTAATACGAATCTCTTCGGGATCCTAATTTCAATTTTTTAGTTGAATACTCAGAAGTGAGATTGCTGAATTATGTAACAGCTCTGTTTTTAATTTATGGAGGAATCTTCATATCACTTTCAATAATGTAATATTTTACAGTTCCACCATAAGTGTTTCAAATTCTTTTTTCTTTTTTGGAGACAGGGTCCTGCTCTATAGTCGAGACAGCTCCTGAATTCTCTATGTAGCCCAGGCTAGTTTAGGACTCACAGCAATCCTCCTGCATAAGGCTCCCAAGTGGTGGGATTACAGGCATACATCACCACACCCAGGGATATGTGGTGCTGAGAAATCAAACCTCCATCCCCAAGGGTTTCAATTTCTCCACATCCTTTCCAACCTATTATATTTAATTTCTTGATGATCAGCTGTTGGTCTGGCCGTACATTTGGTGCCATGCCATTGAATTTTGCACTAAAAAGTAGACAAGAAAACTCTGAACCTGTGTGAAATTCACAGACAAGACTCACTAAAGACCAATATAATTACTTAGGCCACAGTCTTCATGCCAGGTGATAAAGTCTTACTTTCTAAATAGTCTCAAGTAAAGACATAAAGAAAAAATAAGAATTCAAAACTGCAAGACACTGGGTCAGGAAGCTGAGGAGTACCTCACTGATTAGAGTACTTGCTCAGAAATGAGAGTTCCCAGGTTTGAGACCCCAGCACACAAAACAGCTGATCAGGACAGCACACCCTTGTAATCTCAGCACTTGGGAGGCTGATGCAGGAGGACTGCTAAGAGTTCGAGGCCAGCATGGGCTAGAGACTGTGTCTCAAAAAATGAAAAAAGGGTCAAAGATACTGGTTCAGCAAGCAGACTATAATATCCGAATACAGAGAAAAACACTGAAAAACAAAATAAAAAATTATTCAAAGTGAAGTATCAGTACTCAAGCCTTGTTCATTAAGAATTTAGAAACTTCATAAAATGCTGGCCAAAAAACAGAACTGCTCAATATCTCTTTGTAGACTAAGTTGTGATTACAGGTAAAAACTGACTTCAATTTAGCTGGGAGAGGCAGGAGTACCTCAACAACTGAAAGAAGGCCACAAGAACGTTAGAAACCCTAAAGATACACGGGAAGAAGAAAATAGCAGCCCAGGGAGCTGCCCCAGGCTGACTATGCAAAATGTTGAGCTACCTGCACTACAGATAGAGGTTAAGCCCTGAGCTGGGAGTCTCAGGCCAAGGGAAAAGCTGATCCCAGAGAAGTGGAAAATGACAGCAGAAATTGTCTTCAGAAACAAGCCCGTGGGTGGTACACAAAGCATATGCACTGCGAGCTTTCCCTAGTTGAGGATTGGGGCTAGACTGTCTTGAGAGAAGCCTGGACCAGCAGCCATAACAGGCAGTGATGTAGGCAGGAGCCACTTAAAAGAAAGAGCCCGAGACTACACTGTTTCAGATAAAAGAAGACTCAAAAGAATGCATCCGGTTTTCTGGGCCCACTTTTAAACAACGATGATGAAGAAACTGGCAATTGAGGACAAAAAGGCCACTGACCCCCTGAACATCTCAGGCAGCACTGAGAGCACCTCTGAACATGCTTGCTGTTAGGGGAGGGGAGCCAGGGCAGGCGACAGAGCTTTGCTGAGGGGAATGAGTATGATCAAGACAACTCATAAAGCATCAGGCTGTTAGGTCCTCCCTCACTGCCTACTCCCAGCACAGAACTCAAAAGGAATTTCAGCTCCTCGTCTCCCCCTACACATATATTATGTAAGTATCAGGCAATATACCAAGTGCCTGAAGGCATTATCATCCAGGTAACCCTTAAAACAACTCCCTAAAGTAAACAGTATTTCCAATCTACAGCGGGTTATCTGATCTTAAAGCTAAGATTGATTGATTAGTGATCCCCAACCTTTTTGACACCAGGTAACTGTTCCGTTAAAGATCACTCTCCCCAGGATCAGAAACTGGGGAGCATACTTGTTACGCAGTAGATTGCAAGACGACAGCTTTTAAATGGTCAGCAGAATGAGAAACACCAGGAAAAAAGCTCCTCCTCCTATCGGATCAGCTGCACTAGAACATACCAGGAGCTAGGAGCAAGCTGACAGAAGGTAGAACACTCCTTGCGACTAATCGAGCTCAGCTGCTCATCTGGCCCAGCAGCCTGGTCCTTCCAAGGGTATGAACAAGTATAGAACCACACAGTGTGGGCGTTTGGGACCCCTGAGTTAAGTGACTTATGCAAAACTATACAATTCCTAAGAGACAGATGGCTAAAGATCTGAATATGAGGAACCTGAAAAATAAGCTTAGGCCTAAAAACCAAGCCCCAAATGCTCTCACCAGTAGGCCAGAGGCCATTTTTAATACTTCAAAAATGTAAATGCAATAATCATTTAACTGAAAACTCCTTAACAAAAATGGTAGAATTGTGTTTTGTTTGGCTTATACTTCAACTTAAATCAATATACTAGGGATAGCATATGCCACTGTAATTGTAATTTTTAGTTAAAAATGGAGACAAATTAATAATTTAAGGATTTCAAGAAAAACATTTCATAATGTGGGACTCACAGTGGAAAAACAATTTAAGGGATCTTTTCTTCGAAAAGTTTGGAAGACAATGGACTAAATGACCTCAGCGGTCTGTGGTAGATCTAATAACTGAGTGTCTGCCAAAGTGCTGCTTCCACATCTGATTTGTGTCCACTCCACCCTCGCTCCTTTCCCTCCCTCACTTCGGATACCACATTCACCATCCACCAGCTGCTTTTCATTACCTCAGCAGACCCAAGAAACTCAGAAACTGGCTCTGCCAGGGGTAAGCTGAATAGAAGCAACTGCAGTTGACTCAGCATTTTTTCTTTCCTGTTCTTTTCTCTAAATCTTGAGCAATTCTTTTTCCCATTTTCTTGGTTTCTTCAATTTTTTTTTTTCCTGATTCTACTTATTGACTGATTTGCCTTCTGGCTTGCTTTGGTTGGACCTCTGAACTTCTGAACATCTCCTGAGTTACTTAGTATATATGGTCATTGAGTTACTATCCTAGCCTTCTTTGAAACCAGGACATTGATGTGTTAAGAAAATTTTAACTCAAGGAGGGTCCATGTGCTGTGAACGCTATACATACTCGGTCTCCTCTATTCTGTTTCCCTCTTAGTTCTACTTGAGGGGCTAAAAGCTAAAGTCTGCCTTCAACCAGTCATCCCACAAAACTGATTTTGGCTAAGGTATATCTTGTAAAATGCTACAAGCATCCTATGGACAAAAAGAACAATATCATCTCTAGTTTATAAAGCCTTTACTTATTTTTCTGGCTGTAGATAACCACTCAACATCCTTAACAATTAAACGCAGAGATGGAAAAAAGTCTAGCCAGTGAGCCTTACAGTCTGCTAATTTAATCTGGTCAGGTCCAGTCAAGGTAACCTCCAGGGAACATGAGATACAGTAAATCTAGGAGTTTTTTCATAGTAGCACAACAGACAAGTTTTTAAGTTGACAATTTTGTATAGTCCACAAATGTTACCCTAAATATATCCAAATGGCCCTTGGCACAAAAAGGGTCCCCAACCCTGCTATATAATATGAATATATTATTGAGAATCTCAGTGAAACAGGGTAGACAACATTCCTGCTGTAACAGAATTTACAATGTAACTGCAGGAAGAGACAGAAAGCAAATGTGAACAGCAGCCATTGGTAAATATTATGCAGAGAACTGGGAGAAAATGCCCCAAGCATGATTAAGTAGGGCAGTGAGATTTGGCAATGAACAAAGGACAATCTACAGGTGAGTTACTAATTCTGGAACAGGGAACAGCAAAGACAAAGGTTCCAAGGCAGAAAGTAGATTGTATGTTAACAGGAACAGGAAAAAAAAAAAAAAAAAAAGGTCAATCTGGCTGAAGCTAACTGAGCCACAAGGAGAATGACATAAAATGAACTTGGAGGGGGTTGGAGGAATGGCACAGCAGTTAAACCACCTGCCTTGCAAACACAAGGCCCTGAGTTTGATTCCCCAGAACCACATAAAGCATGGTGGTATATGCTTGTAATCCCAGCACTCAGGAAGCTAAGGCAGGAGGATTGCTGTGAGTCTGAAGCCAGCCTGGGCTACACAGTGAGTTTAGGAGCAGCCTCGACTACAGATCAAGACCTTGCCTCAAAAAAAGAAAAAAATATATATATGTGTGTGTGTGTGTGTGTGTGTGTGTGTGTGTGTGTGTGTGTGTGTATGAATTTAGGAAAGGAAAGCAGAAACCAGTTTACACAAGGCTTTGTGGGCTAAGGAAGAATATAATCCAAAGTACAAGGAAAACCACTGAAAGAGGGGTTTAAACCATAAGTTCTCTTGTTTGTTTACCAAAAAGGCCACTTTATTTGCAATATATTCAAGAGACAGGTCAAGAACAGAAATAGAAAAATCTATTAGAAGATTTGTAGGTTGCCCCCAACTAGGGAGATGGTAGAGATGAAAAGGTACACAGATTCAGAAAGATTAGGACTTACCAACAAAAAATAAATTAAAATGTTAAATAAAAAGAGAGATGTTGTCATACCATAATTATTTTTTATCCATGATTCCTAGCCACATGAAAAAAATATTTATATCATAATATGACAGCACCTCTTTTAACTCCCACTCCAAAGCAGTCTCCAAAAATCTAAATTGTTCTTCCCCAAGACAGGCCACAAAAAGTCTAATTTCCCCACCTGTATATGACAGTAGGCGCTTCCTACTTTCACTTTTCTTTCCATTGCAGAATATGTCTTGAATGTTTGTGCTAGATTTTTATTAATCTAAAAATAGCAGCTCATGCCTATCAGCATATAGTTTATAGAGTTCATTTATTTCTGTGCTTAATTCTCTTAAGAACCTATAATTAACTCTACAAGTAGTTTAAGGTTATTATGTTCAATTTGCAGAGCAGTATACAGAAGACCTTTGAGAGAAACAAACTTTTTAGGTCTCATCCCCTACTGAGTTGCAGGAGGAATCATAATCCCAGCCTTTTTGATGCACAGCAGAGTGTGATGTAAAGCCAATATGAATACAAACGTGAATAAGTTTCCTTCAAGCAGCTTTCAACATGAAATACTAGCAATATGACCCAGGAATCAACCACTAGTTTTGTTACTGGTACAAATTCTATAAAAGAATTGCATTAAGTGTTCAGTTTTTTTTAAATGTGTATTTTTATCTATCTCTACAAGATTTGGCAATTCTCATTCCTATTCCTTTTCTAATCCCTATTACCCAAAGTGCTGAAATTAAACATTGTACAACTTAACATAGGTTGCATCTGCAAAAGAACTGAAGTGATAATACTTAAAATGACTTCTCTGGGGATATAGCAATATAAACTGTAAAATAACTAAGAATTCTTGAAATGTTTTAATTTCATATTTATATTTTCATCAAGTTGCTTATTTTTTAAAATGCAACTTACATATGTTAAAACTTGGTAATATATTTAGTTTATAAATAGATCTCTTTCCGAGATATGAAGTTTGTGGAAAACTAAATTTTCAAGAAGTTGATGAATAAACAACCTAATATTTAACTCAATAAAATACATATTTATTACCTATTATAAGTAAAGTTATGCAAGGCAAGACGGGATACATAAGACATATCCTGCTGTCGAGTTTAAAAACTACTAGTGGATAGCAACCATAAAATATGTATTCAATTTTATTTGTTTTTTACATTTTAGATGCTAAAAATTGTTGAGCACAGGGTCTCATGTTGTTAAGCGTGCACTCCACCACTGAGCTATATCCCCTTTAAGTATGATGATTTCAGTATCATAGGCAATAAGTAAACTTTCACATAAGCAACTGAAAGGAAAAAAAATCAAATATCCGAAATATCCTTATATTGAATATGAACACACACACACACATAGACAGGTTGAATATTACACAGCAGTGGAAATCAAGGAACCACAGTTACAACTAAAAACTGGTTAAATCTCAAAAACAAAAGTATTAATGGTAGAAAGGAGAGAAAAAGCACAGAATGTCTGGAAGGAAGTAGGAGATAAGAGCAAGAGCAACTGTGAATGATTTTTAGCAAGAGAAAAGGGAAACACTGTAGAGAAGTTTCACAGTAAATTCAAGGATTTTGCAGAAGTCTAAAAAGTTTTAAGCGGGGTGCAGTTGAAAACTTGGAATGGAAGTTCAAAAACTTAAAAATCTGTACCAGTTCTATTTAATCATATAGCTAATGTGTATATAATTATGATGTGCTTGTCTTTTAAACTTCCTGGAATTTTTAATCATAACTATGGATTATGATTTAGTTGATCTGGTATAAGAAATCAGAAATTAAGCATCATAGGTGATTTGAACACAGGCTGCACGATTCTGAAACGGAGTCACCTAACATAAACTAAAACAGGCCTAAGATAAAATCTTTGCAGTGGGATGCACAATCAAAGGCCTGGCATCTATGACAATACAGATATGGTGCAATTTTTCCTCTTAAAAATTTAAGTTAGCCATCTCTATTTCTTCCAGTGATTAATTAGAAGTATCCAAACATTCTCATCAATACAGGAATATCACTCTAATACTTCACAACAAGCAAGGTAAGGAAATTTTTAAAGTTCCTTAAGAATCAAAGAGACTGAAATATTTTGTTAATGTGGTGTGAGAAATCTTATTAATATGTAGTATATGTATCTTCCTCCACTCACTCATGGTCCTTTCTTAAGAATGATTTGCTGAGATTAACTTGATCAACATTATAATGGAATAAAATAAGAAATACAGATGAGAAACAAACCTCTTGGCTGAGAGTAAGGAATAAATTCCAGTGCTGCAAAAGAAATGGGAAGGAAAATAGTGACTTACAAGAAATATTTATGTGATTATGAACTAAACTCCCCTTAATACTTTCAAGGACTAAAAAAACTCCTTTTCAATAACTTCTGACAATGAATCATAACTCTGGAAAATGACCCAGATCTAAATTTGGGGCACTTCATATTTTTGGGTCAGCTAGGAATATGTCCTAACCATTAGCAGTGCTTCCATAAACTGTCTGTTGATTTACTTACAAATTTCTTTTTTACTGTTTTTGTTGTTAAAGATAAGTGTCTTGCTATATAGCCCAGACTGGACTTAAACTCAGAACACTTCTGCATCAAACTCCAGAGTATCTGAGATTACCAGCATTTGCCACTGTGCCTAGTTTATTTTTAAGTGAATAAAACATTATTAAAGTAGTTTTGAGTTCACACCAAAACTGAGCAAAAAGTACAGTTTCCATATGGCACCTCCCCTTTTCCCCACAGAGGCACAATTCACCTGGTATCAACATTTCACGGAAGAATGGTACCTTTGTGTGTCAGGAGGATTCCAAGTTTAATCCCAGCCTGGCAACTGAGCGACTTAGCAAGACCCTGTCTCAATTAAAAAGGGCTGGATATTTAGCTCAGAGCAAAGGCCCTGAGTTCAATTCCCCCTGGGGTTGTGGGAGAAGAGTAGCACATGTACCACCTACATGGAACCTACAGCACATTTTTTTCTGCCCCAAACCTATACTAAACAATAGAAGCCACTGTGAGTTTTATGTAATTTACAAATTTTGGCATATGTATGAGGTACTCACCATTGTTGTATTGTAATATATACACAGTTTCATTGCCCTAAAAATCCTCTGCTTTTATTACCCTGTCCTCCAAATCTGTGGCAACCTCTAATCTTTTCAGTGTTCATGGTTTTGCCTTTTTAAGAATGGCATATAGTTGAAATCTTACAGTATGCAGCCTTTCCAGATTAGCTTCGTTCTATTAGTTATGTGAATTTAAGACTCCTACATGTCTTTATGTCCTGATGGCTAAGTAATATTCTATTGTCCACAGGTATTATTTATCCATTCACCTACTCAAGGACATCTTAGTTATTTCCAGGTTCTCACAATTATGAATAACAATACTGTAAGCATCTTTGTGCAGATTTTCATGTGAACTTAATTTCCAATTCATTTTCACAAATATTGAAGAGTGTGACTCCTGAATTAAATGGCTAAGAATATGTTTAGATACGGTAGAAACTGCTAAAATGTCTTTGGCCTTGTCACCTTGCATTCTCATCAGCAATCAATGAATTTCTTCTTCACATCCTGGACAGTTCTGAAAGCATCACTGTTTTGGATTTTGGCCACCCTAGTAGGTATGGAATGGCATCTCATGGTCCTTTTAGGGTGCATTTCCCTGATGGAATGTGAAGTGGCATATCCTTTCACATGCTTATTTCCCATCTGTCATCTTTTTCTCTTTTTTTTTCTTTTTTTTTTTTTTTTTTTTTTTTTTTTTTTTTTTTTTTTTTTTTTTTTTTTTTTTTTTTTTTTTTTTTTTTTTTTTTTTTTTTTTTTTTTTTTTTTTTTTTTTTTTGAGACTGTGTTTCAATCTCTATAGTTTAGGCTGCTCCTCAACCCACTGTGCAGCCCAGGCTGGCCTCAAACTCATAGCAATCTTCCTGCTTCAGCTCCCCAAACTAACATGTTGTTTTTATGTGAGGCTAGGAAATTGGGTCCAGGGCCTTGCAAATACTAGGCAAGCACTTAAACCACTGAGCCACGCCACCAGCCCCATCAACAAATTAAGATTGCCTATTTTTTCCTGTGTGTTTGCAGATTGAATCTTTCAAGGAATTGGTCCACTTCATCAATTTGTTGGCACAGAGCTTGTTACCATACTAAACTTTAATATTCTTTTAATAAAAATTCACAGGATGTACAGTAATGTCTTCTTTCATTTTTGATATTAGTAATTTGCATTCTCTTTTTTTCTCAGCCTGGCAAGAAGATTATTGAGTTTCAAAATCTTTTCAAAGAAACTGATTGCGTTGATTTTTTTTCTATTAATTTTCTGATTTCTGTTCTACTGACTGTTTCCCTAATATTTACTATATTTTTCCTTCTATTTACTCTGGATTTAATTTGCTCTTTTTCTTACTCCCTAAGATAGAATCTTAGAGTACTGATTTTTGATCATCTTTTCTTATTAATAAATGTGTTCAATACCACAAATTTCTTAGCATTTTCAACTAAACTTTATCAATAATTCAGTCTGTCTCTGGACTGGTAAAAATAAACAAGTAGATAAATAAATATGAAGAGACACTTCCTATGAAGGGAATGAGGTAGCTGGAGAAAGTGGACCCAAAAGACTGGCTTGTCATTGCTTCCTTTTCTTTTTTCTTTTTTTTTTTTTTTTGAGACACGATCTCCCTCTGAAGGTCAGGCTGATCCCAAACTCAGTACGTAGCCCATGCTGGCCTCACATACACAGCAATCATTCTGCCTTAGCCACTCAGGTGCTGGGATTATTGGTATGCACCACCACAACCAGTTCATATAAGGGTGACGCCCTTGAATCTTGTTTTCTATGCTTTGTATCACCGTTCAAAAATATCAGTATTTTTAAAATTTGGGGCTGGAGGAAGGGCACGATGGTTAGATTTTACCTAGCAAACATAAGGTTCTGAGTTCAAATGCCCATCACCACATAAATCAGACCCACTGATTCACACCTATTATCCCACCACTCGGGAGACTTAGGCAGGAGGATTGCCTTGAGTCGAAGACCAGTCTGGGCTACATGCACAGTGAGTGCAAGAGCAGCCTGGGCTACAGAACAAGATTCTGTCTGGGGTTGGGGAGTTGGGGGCGGGGGGGAATCTCTTTTAAAAGTTCTATTTACCTGGCATGATGAAATTATCAAGTATCTATTTTGTACAAATTATACTATAAACCTTCATGGACACCTCAAACTACAACCCTATCTTTACTATTAGAAAGTGATTTATTATATGTTAAATGAATATAACAATTTTTCTTTCTTTTTTTTTTGGAGACAGAGTCTCACTATATGTAGCCCAGGGAGGCCTGGTGGCCTAGGTGGCCATTAGATAAGTGTTAGGCTGGCTGACTTCAAACTCTCAGGCTAGCTCATTCTTCACCTCTACATATGCAAAACATAAAATAACATTTTACTCTCAAGGAGAAAGAAGAAAATCTCTTCTTCCCAAATCCTTAATTGTTCAAGTGAGGCTTCAACTCATATCAAAAGCCCTTCAGACAGCCAAAGCTTTACTGTGTGTGGTGGCTGAAGCAGGAAGATAAATTTGAGGCCGGAACGGGCAATTTAGCAAGATTGTGTCAAAAAAATTTTTTTAAAAGGAGAATGTAGCTGAGTAGTTATACATAAACATGACTGCATTTAGAAATGCCTAGGGGATTAGTAGAGCACATGTCTGGGCAAGTCTAGGTGAGTCAGGAAGGTGTCCCCTTGGGTACGATATACACCAATATACACCAGCACTGGCTCCTGTCTGCTCTGCTTCTGGAATGCCATCAGCTGCATAGCTTTGCTTTGCCATGCCCTTCTGGAATATTTTCGCGATGGAGACAGCTTATCATGAAACGAATCCTCTCAAACTGTGAGCCAAAGTAAACCTGCTCCTTCTTTCAATGGTGGTGTCAGGTACTGCATCCAAAAAAAAGGAAAACTGCCTAAATCCGTGGTCGAGGGTCCCTGGGTTCTAACTTCAGTAGTTTGTGGAGGCGGGGCAGACAATTTGCTTATGCTTTGCTTGTTAGTGATTACTACTAACCATCTTTTTTTTTTTTTTTTTTTTGAAGAGGGGGTGTGAGGGCAGGGACAATACCAGGGACTGAACTCAAGGTTACTCTGCCACTAAACTATATCTCCAGGCCTTTTTTTTAAACTGATATTTCAGACAGTGTCTTGCTAAACTGACCACCCTGATCTGAAAATTGTGATCTGTCTACCTCAGCCTTCCAAGTAGCTAGGATTATATCACACACTCTGTTCAGTAACCTTCTTTTTACCATAGATATAGTGAATATTTCATATAGAATACAATCTTTGTATTTTATATTACTGTATTTTAGCATCATTTCTTTACAATTCAATACCATACATTAACACACAGAAAAAAGGCCAAATTTTTTTCTTTTAAGTCATTCTCAGAAAGAACCTCTGTGTCACCATTTTCTAAGTTACTACTGAAGAAAAGCCCATTTAGTAACTTAAGCCTTCTCAAAGTAAAAATATTTTCAAACAGTGAAAATATTCTTTCCATAGAAATGGGAAGGTGACCTAGTATTAAGCATCATTCAAATCCTCATTAATAATTACATGACTAGATACTATCTCTGTATGCTGTAATTCTGCTCTGGATACCTTTCTCTCCCAGGTATCCGCCCACTCTCTGTTGATCTGCTATAGCATTTATAAGACATATATTCCTTCTATCTCCAGGATAACTAAATAAAGATGTAGAAGGGGAAGCGATTCTTTTGAGTTTACTTACCTTAAGTTTTAAAGTCTTGGATATTCTGTGTTCATACCATTATCACACCCTTCTAACAGCAAACACACAGTGATTTGCCAAATATCACATCACTGATAGTAGAAATAGGTCTCTCCTGAGAAAATATCCTCTGCCCTAAAAATGCTGCTTCCCATCATGATCAAACTTATTGCACATGGAAGAGTGTTTTTGCAGAATAAAAGGAAGGAAGCATTCACAGCCCAATACAAGAATACGAATGACATAATATATGAAAACAAAACAATTACGTTCAGTACTTTAAAAATAAAATTCTGTCTTTTATATAATACATTCTCACACATGCCAAGTAAGACCACACTTTAAAAGCTTCTGGGCAGAAAGAACTGTCTTTCCTTTTCTCTCACTGTCCCTCAAGTCTTACCTTACACAGTGAGCCACTTACCTAATGGCCACCTATGAACACATCTCAACGATCTGAGGTAAGGTACAATAACAGAAATTAGAAACAGCCACCACTAAAAGCAAGGCACTTGTCAGCAAGGATCCTCCTCAGATCAAGTTACTATTACATCCATAGATCTCAACCACTGTCACCCATGATGTGCCCCTTCTATAAAATACTTCCCAGCTTCCGCTTTATCACTCTGTTATGAATAACAATTTCCCCACCACATTTAAATAAATACATCCAGCCTAAATACAGTCAGAATGCAAAAGAGAAATGAAAATAAATTATAGTAAGATAGCTTGTATTTCAACATGTGTATGTTGGACCAAAATTAGTACCTAGTAACTTAACATGACAATTGAACACAAAGATCTTTATGATGAAATTTTCCAAAACTGTGTGTAAACAACTCTGGGTCAAGCTGTGAACAAAACAAAACCTTCCTTTAATTTTCAAAAGAGCTGCATGTGGAAACAGACACAGGAAAAAATAATCACTCTCAGTTAGAACCCTAACTTTTTATGTAAAATGAAAGTTTCGGGCTCAGATAATCACAGTATTATGTGAATGTCACAAAAGAAAAAGATATTCCTAAGAAATGAAACTCACGGGTACATCCTATGCTCAGGACTGTTTCACACATTACAAAAAGTTCAGCATCCTGGCCTCCATCCATCAAACGCTAGTGAGTATTTCCTATCATCACAACTAACTAAATTATCAGCTTCCTAATTTCCCCCAGCTTGCACTCCTCATTCGGCTACCTATGGAAGCTTGAGAAACATGGATTACAGTTCCAGTTCTGTTACCTGAGTTACAAGATCAGTGACTGGAATTCTGTAAACCTCATTATCTGTGATATCAAAAGGCAATAAACACTACCTGGCTTTCAGGCTTAACAGGATAACTCACCATGTGTAGAGCATAGGGGTAGGTGGTTTCCAACCCACGGTACACTTAGATGGGAAAGAAGATGGCAAAGAAGAATCAAAGCAGCAGAAAGTAACATGCATGATGAAGAGGCAGAAGATTTATTAAGCACACAAAATGAATTTTAACACACAGGAGAACGGCAGCATTTCCGAAAGCAGCCAGCAGTTCCACCTGTCCCGGCAACGCTGGAAGGCATTCATGTATTAAAATTCAATGAAATACTTACTATTAAGGAAGAATGCAAAAAAAAAGACATTTTTAGGAGAATTGTACTGATATATAGCTGAAAATTTTAAGTCTGCTATTTCAGAAAATGACTACATTTGTACCAGGCCTTTGTCCTATCCTAGGCTAGGTACTAGATACACACAAAGATATCTAACATGACATCTCTGACCTCAAACATTTTACCATTCACGAGATTAGACATGAGTGTAGGAAGAGTAATACAGGTAAAGAAATTTAAGTAATAAATTATGGAGCCTCAGAGAAAATTATGAGGAAAATCAAGAACTTCTTCAAGGCATAGGCCACTAAAAAATGAAGTCTCTGACAGGAAGAGAATAGGGAGGAAATTATTTAAGGAAAAATGAAACTCAGGCAAAGGCACTAAGAAGACACAGCTTGGTTCAGAAAAGAGGGCAGGGATGAAGGCGACAAAGATTCATACTAAAACTATTTCAGGACCTGTCCATGGAAGGATCTGACTAACATTAAAATGGATGGTAATCCTCCAGAAAACTTGTGTTTATATGGCATACGTGATCCCCCCAAAATGCTGAGTAACAGTCAGAACTGTAAGACTCAGAACAAAAGCAAACTCTCATTGAGATTCCTCAAGTGAAAGCCCACCATACCCCTGCCAGTGATGGATGCATGCCTGTAATCTCAACACTCTGGAGGGCCACACAGAAGGATTTCAATTTATGAGCCTGGCTGTAGTAAGGAAGGGAGTCCATACCTCCAAATAAAAGAGGGATAGGGTCTGTGGCTGTATCTCAGTATGAAGGCCTCAAATACTGTATACACACACACACAAAATACATATACACATGGTCTTAACATGAATAAACAAAAATAAAAACTGAAGCCAATTCAGAGAGTATTTTTGACCTCGTTTCTTAAATAATCGAAACATTATTTACTGATCCTGGGTATTGAAAATACTCCAGGACAATCTACGTATGCATCTCTCGATTTTATTCCAAGCAGGAGCATCTCCTAACATGGTATTCAGCAGTGCCTCACATCCCTTCCGAAAGGCAAGAAATAGGCTACAGTTTGATCACCCTCTTTTTATTATAGGAAAACTGAAAAAAAGAATAAATCACAGTCTGTCACGAATAAGCCATCGTATTTTCTAGTACTCAAACTGAAGAATCCAAGCCCACCTATCATCCCTGATTCTTTCCACCATCTGAACACTGGAACTCTGTTATTATTGCCTTAACCAGGGGTTAAAAAAAGGCCTAAACTTTCATTTTTCCAATATAATATTGTCACTAAATTCATCTCATTAAATTTGCCAAAGTTGAAAGGCGTTAAGTGGTCCTCTACTTCCGAATGGACCAGTTAGGAATCCTGGGTCCAGCTTCTATTTAGGCTACCCGGCAGACTCAGGGTCTGCATCTGCTCCACGGGGAAGGCGCGCTCTCAGGCCCGGAGCGGCGGCGTCACTACACCCACGACCGCGAACATGAAATCCCGTGCCGCCGTCCCTTCCGCCCAGCCCTGCACCACGGAACGCATGGCACGCCAGTGAGGCCTAGCCTGCCCAGGTTCCTTTTCTCGGAAAACGCAGCAGGGCGAGGATCCCCGGGCGCGGCGCCGCGACACACAGCGAGACGGGAGGTGGCCCAGCACCTCTCCGAACTGGCGCTGCCGAGGGGAGGGCCCCATCCGCGCGACGCCACCAGGCCGACTTCCTGCCAGGATTGCATTCTCCCCACCTGCACCGCCGGCCGACCCCGAGTCCCCGTCCTCGGCCTCCCGTCCCCTCTCACCGCTAGGGGCGCGTCCCACGCCCCGGAAGGGCGATAAGAGAGGTCAGAGCGCAAGGTTAGGGCCGCGTCGGGCACCGGCCGGGGTCCCGCGGTCTCCCGGGCCCAGCTGCCGGGCCTGCCCGGGAACGCGCCGCCGCCGCCGCCGCCTATCAGCGAGCGCAGGGGCGGGGCCGGCGGCTCGGCGGCTCGGCCGGCGGGCGGGCGGGGAGGGCGGGGTGCGACTGCCGCGCAGCTCCGGCCGCCGCCGCCGCGCGTCGACACTGGGCCCGCTCCCGAGGGCGCCAGCGCGGCCCCGGGCAGCGCGAGGAGCTGGCGAGCGCGCGGCCTGCCGTTGGCGGCCTGCTCAGCGCGCCGCGCGCCCATCCGCCCCGGCGTCGCAGCGCCGGCCCGCGGGAAGATGGTGTCCTGGATCATCTCCAGAGCCGTGGTGTAAGTGGCGCCCGCCGCCCGCGCGCGGCTCGGGGGCCGGGAGCGGGGGTCGGGAGGAAGCAGGGGCCCGGGCCGGGCGGGGCGGGGGGCGGGCTGCCCGCCGCGGCCCGGCCTCGGGCGTGCCGGGCGTGGGGGCCCTCGGCCTTCTCACCCGGGTCCACGGCGCTGCGGGGCTCCCGGCGGCGGCGGGCGAGGCTGTGCGCGGCGGAGCGGCCCTGCGCCGGCGACGCTGGGTGGGCAGGCGCTCGGGCGGGCGGCGCGCGCTCGCTGCTCCCGCACCCCGCGCTGCGCGGCACCGCCCTGCGGGCCCGGGAGCGGCGGCGCCCTGCGCACGCTCCGAGGACGCCGCGCGCGGGAGGCTCCGCGCTCCTCGGGGGACGCGGCGGCGGCGGCGGCGGCGCTGCTCAGCCTTTGTGGCCCCTCGGCGGATGCGTTGCGGTGTCTCTGGCGATGGCTGCTTGCCATTCGGTCACGTGTGGTAGGAGGGGAGATTCGTCTAAAAACCCCAGACTGCCCCGCAGCTTGAGTCCCTTGGAAGGGTCCCAGTTGTCCCTGGATTTACGGCCTTCCGAGCGAAGAGTCTGTATGGAAAGGTGACGCCCGCTCGCTCGCCGGGATCCCCAGATTTGCCCCTGTCTTGGCGGAAACATTTGCTGAGGGTTTTTGAAAGGCTTCGATCGCCTGTTGCTTGTTTCTGATTGTCGGCTCATGTCCTTGTTCTCTTACCAGCGAGAGCTACGGGTCCAGACAACAGTCGTTTAGGTGCCGAGTTTACTCTGTTGGCATCTGTTTGAATACAGTGGGAATTCATTTTCTCCCGCCCGCTCCACTTACCCTTCATTAGCCCTCCCCGCCAAAAAAAAAGTAGCCAGTAATGACGTCGTCACTGCCAGGGCCAGGTGTGCTCCTTATTCATGATCTCTGTAGAAATAACATTATCTCAGTACCTTCATGAAATACTTGTGTGAGGCACCAGCCTTCTCTGAGTATCTTTATAATTTTGAAAAAAATGAGATTTTTATAATTTTTGTCTTGCACAAGGAACCAAATCTTCCGCCTTTGATTTTATGTCGTTTGGAAGTGAATGGTGTAGTAGCACTATAATTCAGCTTGAGCTTTGGTCTGTCATTCACAATTGGTCATTTAGTCAAATCGTATCCAGTTTTAAGGCCTTCCTAGGTGCCTCTGAACAAATCCCCAAAAAATCAAGAAATGAAATTTTGTCACAGATGCCTTAAGATTGTTTTTTATTCTTTCCCAGGCCCTGATGTCTTTCATTTACATAATCCATGCATACTTTTCTTGACATAGTAGATGACTATCAACTACTGTGTCTACACCTACAAAATGAAGTATCATTATGAAGCTGTACCCTTTTCTAATTCTACGTTTCTTTCACCACCTCTACTGATAGGAAATTCTGGAGCCTTTTAGGTTGGCGTTATTCAAATCAAGTTTATCTTTTACTAAGAATATAAATGTCTTTTTTTCTGTTGATAATACAAAAGCAATAATACACGGTTGATCATAAAGAAATAGACAGGCCAGAAATACACGTACCTGTGTGGTACAGGTCAGAATGTCAAGTCTTGCGAGAGTTAACGCCCAGTGTAACACCCAGTGCTAGACAAAGAAGGGATTATATCTGGTTGGAGAATCATCAAAGGAGTCAGAAGAGATTACATTTGAACCAGGCATTAAAGAATGAACTTAATCTAGGCAGCTAAAGAGGAAAAAGGAAGATTGCTTCTGGTAGAGGGACCAGCCTGAGCCATTGCCCAAAGGAGGGAGAGCTGAGATTGGTGACTGGAGACAGACTAGCTGGGGAGGGGAAAAGGTGGAAAGGAAGGCTGAGGCCTGTTTTCAAGGAAGAAAAGATGAAAGCAGGCAACGGATTTACTTTATGGAAGATTTATCTGCTGTTGTGCAAAATGGTTGGTAGTGGAGAGACATGTACTTATTTTTTGTTTGTTTTTTGAAACATGGTCTCACTCTTGTAGCCCAGGCTGTTCCTGAACTCACTGTGGAGCCCAGGCTAGCCTAGGACTCACAGAAATCCTCCTGCCTCAGCCTCGTGAGTTGTGGTATGTACCACCACCCCAGCTTTACATAGTACTGGGGAATTGAACTCAGGGCCCTGTGCCTGCTTGTCAAGTGCCCTAACCTCTGTGCCATAGTTCCAGCATGGAGACATGTACTCCGTAATGGCATGAGCAAGGAGCACAGAAAACTTCCATAATCGGAGCGCCCAAAACGCATGAACACTTTCTCCAGACCTTACCCTGTGCCGGTAGGGAATCTGGAATCACATCTGGATGCCAGATAGGAGCTTAATGGTCTTGGACAACATACTAAGCCCATCTGAGCTTCAGTTCTCATCTTAAAATAATTTTAGTAAAATCAACTTTGTGTCAATTTCATAGGCAAGGCTGACAAATCAGTGAGCCGTTTTTAAAGAATGGTAACCTGAGATTATCAGATGATATTAGAATAATGATGATACTCATAAATGACTGTCAGAAATAGAGGGAAGTCCAGTTGTTCCTCACTTTTATTCATATTGCAATTCAAGCAGGAATAAAGGCAGATTGGCTGACCCATAACCAACCACGTAAGATTAAAAGCATTCTGACACATAATGTCCATCCGTAGTCCAACATCTGGCACAGAGTGAGTATTTAATGCTGGCAGTTTTTGTATTCCCCTTAAAATTCTTCTATATTAAGTTTTTAAACTTTTCAGTTTTCCTTTTATTAAATTTTCTCTACTTAAGTAAAAAGGTTATAAAGCATAGTAAAAGCTTTATCCTGTTGGTACATTCCAAGTTGGCTTTGCAATTAGAATTATTTCTAATACTCCATTATCATAAGTAATACTGTAATGTAAGCATCATTCAATAATGGACATAATTTACATGTATCTCTTAAGTATTAGTATAAATGTGTAAGAGGAATATTTCTGAGTCAAATACTATGAATATTTTTATAACCATTGGTATATACTTCCAAATCGTTATCAAAAGTATCTTCCTATATTACATGGCTACAAGCATTATATGAGCACTTCTGTCACAAAGCAGCTAAAATTAAGAATGTGATTTTTTTTTGTTTCCTAATAACTTTATTTTTTCTTTTGTACTTAATTATTAGCAAAGTTGAATTTCTCTCCTAATATTTTGTTTCAGTTATGTTTTCTATTGCACAAACAACCTGAACATACTTTGCTTAATCTCTAGGTTACTTGATAATTTACTTATTTTGTCTGAGCTCCTTACATAACAAAGGAATTAACCTTATGTGATATTTGATGGAAATGTTTCTAATTTAATTTCCTTTCTCTTTGTGTTGTGTAGAGAGTTTATAGTTTCTATAACAGCTCAATTTGTTCATTTTGGGGGGATTTCTGAAATATTTCTAAATATAACAGTAATTACTGCCAATATTTGCTAAGTATTATTTTTCTTATGTAGAATTGAATCGATTTGGGAACTTTCTTTTTACTTTCATACATTTGTATTTCCCTGTTAATATTGGGGAAATAAACAACAAATTGACAACAAATGTCTTATTTTCATTTTGTGGTCTGACAGTATTAGTAAAAACTTCTATTTTATTTTCTTCACTGAATCTTCATTTATTAATGAATATATCTTTGAAAGCTTTTTTATTTATTTATTTATTTTTTTCCGAGCCAGGGTCTCACTGTAACCCAGGCTAGTCCTGAGCTCACTCTGTAGCCCAGGCTTCCTGGAACTCACAGCAGTCCTCCTGCCTCAGACTCTCGAGTGCTGGGATAATAGGTATGTGCCACTACACCCAGTTTATGTGGTGCTAGGGAATGGAACCCAGGGCCCTGAGTTTGCAAGGCACGCATTTAACCACTGAGCTATTCCTCCAGCTCTCAAAGCTATTTTTTTTAATTTTTTTTTCTTTTGGTG
Source organism: Ctenodactylus gundi (assembly GCA_004027205.1). Classification (NCBI taxonomy): domain Eukaryota; kingdom Metazoa; phylum Chordata; class Mammalia; order Rodentia; family Ctenodactylidae; genus Ctenodactylus; species Ctenodactylus gundi. The sequence continues at coordinate 79,780 of PVKB01002393.1, read as the reverse complement.
ACGGTACTAGGGATTGAACTCAGGGCCTTCGTCCAGAGCTACAGCCCTATCCTTTTTTTATGTGATACTGACGAATCAAACCCAAGGACTTGGAGCACATTGTGCAAGCACTATATCAACTGAGCCTGAAAGCCAAATTATGTACACCTTGAAAGACCATGCTCCAGAAACTTTCCCCATCTCCACCATGGTTTGTTTTTCTCTCTCAGCTAGCTCTTTCTTGTCGGCATACCAACATATTATTATGTTACTATCTCTCACATCTTTTAAAAAAAAACACGTAGGCCAGGCCTGATGACAGGTGACAGAGACCTGTTATCTCAACACAGAAGATTGAGACAGGAGGATTACAAACTCAAGCTCAGCCTCAACAATTTAGTAACTTAGTGAGATCCTCTCAAAATCAGAAATAAAAAATTGGCCCGAGGTTGTAGCTCAATGTGAAGGCCCTAAACTCCATCCCCAGTACCACTAAATATGTAAGTAAATAACACACCAGAAAAGAACTTAACCAACTGTACTTTGCATTTTATCACTTCATTTTTCTCTTTCATGCCCAAATTCCTCAGAACAATTAGCTGGGCGTTGCCACGCCTACCTGTAATCCCAGTGCTCTGTGTTTTGATTCCCCACCATCTCATAAACTGGGTGTTGTTTTGCATCCTATAAACCCAGCCCTGGCAAGACAGAGGCAGGAGGACTGCTGTGAGTTCAAGGTCAGCAAGGGCTACGTAGTGAGTTCAGAAGCAAGCTGGACTATGGAGGAAGACCCTGTCTCAAACCAAAGTAATTCTTCAAGACAGTGATCTATAAGCAATCTCTCCGCTTTCTCTCCATTAAGTGCTCTCATGCTGGTTGGAAAATTGGAAGGGGAAGTATAAATGATCAAGGTACAATATGTATATGCACCAACTCCCCAATATGTTTGTATGTTTTGTGGTGTGTGATTGTTTGTTTTTGAGGCAGGATCTTTCTCTGTAGTCCAGCCTGGTGCTGGAATTTTAAGTGTGGAACACCACACTGGATTTATGTGGTACTAGGGAATCAAACCCAGGGCCTTTGTGCACGCTAGGCGTGCTTTAACCACTAAGCTACACCTCCAGCCCTGTATGTAATTGATATGCATCGCAATATACACAAATTCAATTTTTTATTTTGTAGTTACATGAATTCCAAATTCTATAACATTAGAGATTTTTTTTTTTTTTAAATCTCACACTATGTGGGCCTTGCTCATCCACTGAAATTACCCTCCTTAGGTCAGCAGCGACCTCTACTCAGTCACCTCCTTTAGTTCTCCTCTCACTCATCAGCAGCTTTTGGTAATAGTCATTCTCTCCTTGAAGCATATTCTTCACTTGTTTTCTGGGGAAAAAAATTGCTGTTTTTTGTTTTTGTTTTCCATAACTCACTGCCCACTTGTTTCTGTCTTCCTTGGGCATTTCTGTACCTTCCCTGGCGACTAGGTATGACCAGGAACCCAGGGCCTTTCTTTTTCTTTTTCCATTTATTCCTAATTTACATCTCCAACCCAGACTCTCCTCTACTTCTTGATATTTTCAGTTGTCTTCTTCATTTACAAATAACTGAAAAGTCATGTTGAACCTAAGATATCTAAAACTGACTTCTGAATTTCCTTCCACTCTGACTCCTCCAGCAACTCTGTTAATGACTTTAACTTCCCAGCAGCACTGGCCAAAATCTTGGGATTGTATCATCCTTGATTCCTCTCTTTGTCTCATTGCCAGCATTAAATCCTATAGCAAATTGTGTTGACTCTACTTTCAAAATAAATCCAGTGTCACCACCCTTAACATATACCTCGTCCAGACCAACATCCTGTCTCATACTTCAAGTGTATTGTTAAAGTAGCAGAGGATCCTACTACTTTGTCCCCGTAAGTTTATTCCTAAAAATAGCTGTATAAACAAACCAAAGAGCCCAGCAGCCAACATGATCCTATTGAAATCCAAGCCAAGTCATACTGCTTCTCTGCTCAGAACCTTCAGTTGACTTCCTCTTTCCCTCATTAAAGCTAGGTTCTAAGCATAGACTACTACAAACAGGACGTACCTGGACTCCACCCCTGACAGATAATCTTGTCCCGCCCTTGCCCTGCTGTCCTCATCCCAGCTAGCATCTCTTCAGCGTGCCTCTTCCCTGAGAACCTGGGCACTGGCCGTCCCTCTTCAGTGCCCTTAGCACAGCCCACCTGCTGGCTCATCCCCTGACTCTTTGAGCTGTTGACCCCAGCGTCCCGCCTGCCCTTTTGTCCATAGCGTGTGGAACATTGAAGCATACTGTAAAGGTTACTTCTTTTATCCATGTATTGTCTGTATTCTTCACCTGGGAAATAATCTCCATGAGCGCAGGTATTGTTTCTCATTGTTTGCTGCGCACAGCAAAAGTTCACTAAAAATATTTTTTCTGTAGTTAAATAATGAATGTGAACTGTAAATTACAGAAGTACTGGTAGTAAATATGAATTCATAGACTTATATTTTCCCGTTTTCTAAAGCTTATCTGACAGCATATTTTTCTCAAAAAAGCTACAGTGAGTTATTTGGATAGAGCCTGAAAGGATCTCAGCCATGAACAAAAAACTTTTTCACTGATGAGCCTCTTTCTAAACATACTTATTCCAGATAGCAAAAAAAGGAAAGTTGTACATTTATTTGTGTATTACTGAAAACCCAATCTTGCTCAACCTTGGTAATCTAGCTAAGATTGTTCTGGGGGTAGGTAGGAAAATAGGATTATACACCTTAACAAAGGAAAGACAATAAAATGGTTTGCGTGGAAAAGAATGCCATTTTTACTTTCATCTTTGGTGTATTCCTGCAAGACAAAACTTTTGTATGTATGCTTATTAAGATTGAAGAACTAATGGAAAACAATGCTTGCTTTGTTATTAACTAAACTTTTATGTTACTGGGTAGTGAAAGGAGTGCTAGGATTTGAATCCAAGGCCTCAAGGATACTGTATACTCAGTCCCTAAGTTACACCCCAAACCAATTTTTAAATCCTTACAGAAGTTTGAGGGCAGTCACAACTCTTAAGCTCTACTTTTCTTCCTTTGTGTGTGCCTTAAATATTTTTAATTGCTTTTAAAATCTCAGTGTTAACCAAAATACTCCCTCTCCATTAGGTGAAGGTCAATTTTATCTTTCCCATTTTTGATGTCCTCCTCATGTGAATGGATTGTATTCTATCAAGAATAAGAAACTAAAATTACTGTTAGAAAATAAGAAATAAATAAAGTGAGCAAGAAAAATTATGTTTTCGAGAAAATGGAAAGGTTGGTATCTAATACAGCATTGAAAAAAAGAAAAGGACCAGTGTTGAGAATGCCCTACCCAAAGTCATGTGTTCAGCTTTCCTTACTTGAGGCAGTAAACACAGCCTAAATTGCTGAGTCTTGTTTCCGTCCAACCCATACAGCCAAACTTACAAAGAGAGAAGTCTTCACTTGAGAAGTAATGTGGCTTCGTTCACCTTTTCTTCCAGTTACTCTATTCGCTACACTGTATAAGCTATTTCTTTTTTTAATGGATTTTGAACTCTTTTAGGATAAAGATTTTTATGTTCCCTACTTTCAGTATAGACCAAGCTGTTCAAATAAATGGCATGCTACAGTAGTAGTGGGCAATTTAAATATTTTTAAATAAGTGTAAAATTGTTTTACACTTGATCCTAACCAAAAGCCATTAACAGCTTATGTGTAATTGTATGTCACGTTGAGATACATTTTAAGTTTCCATAATATTGTTAAGTTTGCAAGGAATATTGATTTAAAATTAGAAATTGTGGTATAATCACTTAAGTTAATGTGGACAGAGAAAACAGTGAAGTCTCAATGTAGTTACTGAACAGTGGTCAGTCATTAATGACGAGACCAGCGAGTGTTAAAATTATATACAGTCACTCATAATGATTTTCACAGTTTTCTGAATATATGCTTAATGAAGCTTTTAATATATTGGAGCTTCTTAATCCTCAGCAATAATGATATTTTGGACTGGTTAATTCCTCGCTTTGGGGGAGCTGTCTTTTGCATTGTAGAATGTTTGTAAGCATTCCTGGCCTCTGCACACAACATGCTGATAGCATACTACATGCTGATAGTACCACTCCGACCCCACCATTAAACAGCATAAAATGTCTCTAGATGATGCCTAAGGTCACCTAGTAGAAAAAATTGCCACAGCTTGAAACCCATAGTGTTAGGTGAACAGAGAAGAAAAGCATGTATGGAAAAGAATGAACCTAGAAGCTTTTCATATGGCCACATGTGGCTATTTAAATGTAAACTAATCAATATTAAATACAGTTTAAAATTCACTTCCTCAATCACGTTAATCACACTTTAATTGTTACATGGTTTCCTTATTGGTAAGCACAGGATTAGAACATACCCATTGTTAGAGAAGGTTCTGTTAGAATTATCTATAAAATTGTCTGCTGAGCATGCCTTTCTGAAAATGGCTGTCTTGTTTTCTTTTTACTGTTTATGTGTGTTTTACAAAAGAAATTATAATTTCTGTAATGATATTTGGAAATTTACGAGTGTTTCCAAATAGTTCTCAAGAATTTCTATATAAAATACTGCTATTAATAACTCGTATCTTTACCATTTCAAAATAATTTTTATTTCAGTGTTTGCAGAAAATTTTTCAAAATTTCGTTTTATTGTCAAAATATTTTGTAACCTCAGGAATCATGGGAGGCAAGAGGATCAGCAACTTCAAGCCCAGTCTGAACGTAGTGAAACCCTGTCTCAAAATCTAAAGAATGCTGTGCCTGATGGCCTAGGCCTATAATCCCAATACTCTTGGAGGCTGACTTGGGAGGGTGGCAATCTTGAGCAGCTTGGTAGCTAAGTGAGACCCTGTCCTGAAACAAAAAGGGGGCTGATGAGGTAGCTCAGCGAGAAGGCCCTGGACACAAGCTCCAATATTTAAAAAGATAGATTCTGAGAGCATTAAAATTTTCATGTGAACTTATACTCATTTCAGGGAAGACTTACACACATAAAATGAAGCACTCTGCTGTCTCAGTTTTCATTGACCTTTCAGCATTTCACATTTCTGGGAAGTATATGAGTTTACTGGGGCTGATACAGTAGTGCATTTTAACAACAGCAACTCCTTGTCGCACAGTTCTAAATATGGGAACACTGAGGTCAATGTGAGATCAAGATTGGCTCCTTCTGAGGCCTCCGGGGAAAGTCTGTTCACTACCTGCCTCCTGACTTCTAGTGGTTTGCAGCCATCTTTGCTTGTAGATGCGCCCTTTGATCTCTTCCTCTGTCTTCGCATTCTGTCCTCCCTGTGTGCTTGTCTTATGTCCAAATGTATGTTAGAGCAGGGCCCACTCTACCTCATCTTTGTAAAGGCCCTATCTCCAAATAAAGTCCTAACTGAATGGATGGAGATTTGGTCTCTAACATGGCTTTTTGGGCACAGTGTAATAACATGCAGCAATCTCTTGCATATCCAGAGGAAAACATATGCAAAGGAATAGTTTTTAGAGATTGGATTTTAAAAGGAGAGGGAAAAAAAGTCTTAGCAGAATAGCTGTCTCAGTATAGTGCAGGAGTTATCACACAGAAAGTACTGATATATTTTTTCTACTGTAGGTAATCTGGGGGATGGAAGGGGTTTGCTATAGAAAGGAAACTTTCAGGAGATGTAGGGCTGTTCACTGTGTAACTGACAACCTCAAGAAAGCAGCGTGTTCACCAAAACTGAGGCATGAAGGCTTAGGTTGGACCCTGGTCAAAGATCTTCACTGTGCTGCTTACAGACTTCCAAGGGAGAATCACAGATAAATTACTTGTTGAGAAAAGCTGTGTTTTGTATTTAATAAAATGTCCTAGATACCTTACTACTTATGCTTATACGACATGAATATCAGCAGTGATTAATAAACAACATTATTTGGCATTTCACATAGCATGAGTAGAGAATGAATACCATGAGTAAACTGTGCTGAAGACTTTGCTCATGTGATACTTTTTTATGATCAGAACTTTAATCAACAATCTTCAGAGCTTCTGAAATTTGGAATGCACGTTCACCAAAACTATAAAGCAGATAAACTGCCTCTGTAGTTTTACCTTGGAGATATTCACAGGAGCAATGAATAGAAGGTGCAGTTGAGTGTTGACTTAAAGAAAGTGCGGATAAGGAGCCACAAGGAACCAACCTGGCGACATTTGCCTTGTGGATTGGTGGATTGGCGTCGTTGCAGTGATCACTTCGTCACTGTGATGCGCCCATACTACTCATTGTTTTCTTCTGAAGACGTTGGCCAATCTTACTTTTGCTGAACTGACTTACAGGTTGCTTCCTCAATATCTGTTTATTTGCAATGCATTTTTAAATCATTAATTTTTACCAGACTTGGCGCTGTCTTCTGATTTTATGAAAGGACTTTGAGTTTTCACTTTGTATACCTAAATCGTCTTTAGGTATGCAAATAGAAATGAGAATGGTTTCACAATGCTTAAAGGATCTCTATCGGATAGCAAGACAAGCCTCTCTTCTATGTGAAAGTGTTTCAGAAGTATGTATGGCATAAGTTAAATGAGAAAAGTGGTCTGGAAGTTTCAAGTAAAAGTAAATACATTCTGAAAAGACAATCTGGTCTTTCCCTTGCCAAGTAAAAATGACAAAAATTCAAATTGGTAATTGACTTGTACAGAGATTATGTATCTCTTTAGTACAATAAAATAACTTAAGATTATGTATTATGAACATATGCTAATAAACATAATCATGGGAAAAATTTCTAAGTCCTATGTGTTCAGTCATTTTTATGGTAAATGTTACATAAATACTGTTGTATTTCAGTTTTATATCTCCTATGATATGTACTGTCCTCTAATAAATTTGTATCCAAATGTCTTAGATTTTTGCTGGCAACATTCTTTTGCTTTCCTTTCTCTTCTTTTGCACACACAGAAGCGCGTGCACGAATGCATTCTTGTGGTACTGGGGATTGTACTCAGGTCCTTTGTTTGCTGAGCGTGCACCATACCACTGAGCTGCATTTCCAGAGCCATAAATTCTTCTTTCTCCATAAAATCTTATGGTGCTTTAACTAAAATAACTCACCTAAAACTAAGATGAGAAGGAAATGTAAGGTAGTAAACCATTTTAAGAGTAATGATTGCAATAAAAAGAGACCTTGAGTGCTCTGAATGCCTGGGAGAAGTAAGAGAAGTGCTGAGAATGATGGGACCTGTATTCCTAAAAGTGACATTGCCTACATACTTGCTATGGTTTGGATCTTGAGTGTCTCCCAAAAGTCTCATGTATTTGGAACTGTGTGTTATTGGGAGGTGGAGCCTGGCTATAAAGGGCAGATGCTTGGGGTTTAACCTGGAAAGATTGTTATCTTGTTGAGATTGGAAGTTGCCCAAGCCAGAGCTTTCAGATGTGTATTGTAGACTTGTGGGCCAGGAAATGAGGGAGAGCCACTGACCCTGGGGAGGGCCCTCCAAGTGGCATTTTAAAGTAATCAAAGGAAGGGAAAAGCAGCATTGTTACAGCTTCTTTCTGGAAAAGCTGTAGCCCTGTGAGAGTCTCCAGACATTGGCTTGCTCCTGCTTTCGCCTGGCTTCGGGTTTGCAGTGGGGTGAGCAGCTCTGTCTCTGCCACAAGCCTTCACAATTATTAGCTGCCCCATGAATGGACTGACTGTGTGAAACCTGAACTATGAGCTAAATAAATCTTTCCTCCCTGAAGCTGAGGGTGTCAGGTGTTCTGTCACAACAAATAATATGACCCTGTGTTTGAAGTGAACAGTGAAGCCAGACTTGGTGGTACACATATGTATGTAACCCTAGTGCTCTAGGAGGCTGAAGCAAGAAGATTCCAAGTTTGAGGCTAGCTTCAGCAATTTAGTTACTTAAAAAAAATGTTAAAATTTTTTTAAAAATTATGGGTGAATGACAGGAGCCATTAGAGGAAAAAGTGTTCTATTTGTCTCCTTCAAAGACTCTGCTTTTGCTTCCCCAATTCAAAGTGTGTAATCACTCTCTTGTCTTCTCTTTTATCTTTTCCTCACCTTTCTCTCTGGGTTTTCTTATTTTTTCACTTGGAACAAAGAAGAGAATGATATTGTTTCTGTCATCTACAGGCAGAGGAAAATAATTTAAAGAGTTTAGAAAGAACTTAGTTTCCAGACTGAGAGAAAAGAAACCTAGAGGAATATAAAAGCCAAAATAAAGGAGGATTCCTGTGGTGTTGGGGAGACATGGGAAAAAAGACAAGATGGTCAGATTGGTTTACATATGTAAGTAATAAAAATAAATATCTGAAGATCACAAATTGTAGTTGACCCGATTAGCTGACCCAAATATGTGTGGAAATCGGATATGACAAGAGTAGAATTCACAGTCGTTGGGAAAAATCAGCTGAGCACAGTACCACATGCCTGTTGTCCCAGCTACTCAGGCTGTGGAATCACTTAGCTAAGGAGTTGATGAGCAGGCTGGGTGACCTAGCAGAGCCCTGACTCGGGAGGGGGAAAAACAAAAGGAAAGAAGAATTAAATATTTTAACAGGTAATCTTATAACTATTTGGTTATCACTGAAAGAATTGAGAAGCTGAGAAATAAGTTAATTAAAAGTAGATCATCTGCCTAAGTGTGAAAATGGAAACATTAAAATTCTTACAAAAGATATTAGAAAATCATAATATGCCAGAGAAGATTTTTTCAGACCCTACAACAAACCATAGAACATCTGATAAAGTTTTGTTTTTTTAAAAACCTAATACGTATCTGTTGCTCAGTCTCTGAGGCATGGTTCTTAGTATTTGAAAATTGTTTCTATCTTACAATAACGCTAGTGATAGAAATGCTGCGGTTATCTCCCTGTGAGAAAACTCTGCCTTCAGGATGATATAAGCAACCTGCCCAAGGTGGTTCCGCAACTACTAAGTAGCAGATCCGCAACTACTAAGTAGCAGATCTGACGGGCAGTCTTGCTTTAGCCCCAGCCCCTAACCAACAGGTTGTACCACCACTACATATTAAAACAATTTCTAACCTATAATACATTTTCATTCAGCTTTATTAATATAGGATTTATATGTAACTAATTGGGTTTTGTCAAGTGTGTATGCTCATCTGTATCACCCCCTTTATACTCATTTCTGCTGCAGTCGTCATTCCTGACAATTGCTTTTTCTCTACCAACCTGTGAAAAATAAATAAACTAATTATTTTAAATACCTTTTTGACAATACAGAATTTTTTACATAATTAGAAATTTAATGCAGTTTTATTTATTTATTTTTTTTTATTTCTGTATAACTTGAAACGGGAGGGTGGGAGAGGTTGTGCTGGAAAACCTAGCGCTAGAATTGTGGCCCTGTGATAGTAAACAAGATAGACGGGTTTTTTTGTTGTTTAGCATACACCTAACTATGACTTTAAGAAACATAAAATACAAAGACTTTTTTAATAAGCAAAAACCAACCTAAAATAAATGGACAGATGAACTGGCATCTCATGGAAGAGGAAAGCAGTTGCAATTAGATCTAAAAAGATACACAGGCTCATTAGTTTTCAGGAAAATGTAAATTAAGACCATAATTGAAATTCCTTTTCACACCTACTAGATTACAAAAATTAAGTCTGAAAATACCAAGGGTTGGCAAGGATGAGTAGAGCAACCGGATCCTTTTTATAATGCCACTATGAGAGTAAAATGCCGGATTTGCTTTGGAAAACATTTTGGCCCTCACTAGCAGTGTTAATCATTCACATACCATATAACCCAGCAATTCCATAGCTAGCATGTACCACAAAACACATTTGGCATAGGTATCAAGAGACATTTGCAGCGATATTTATAGGACTATTCTTAAGGCAAAAAATGCCTGCCAAAACTACTAGTTTGCATGGACAGGAGAATGAGTAGGTGATGGTATATTTACATTAAGGAATATTATACATCAGTAAAACTGAATGAACTACCACTTACAAGCATCTGCATGGGTGAATGTTAGGAAAAATATAATTAAAAAAAAAAAACAAGCCAGGTATGATTGCATATTACATGGTAGCGTTTTGAAGACCCCAGTATGGGAAAAACAATATAAAGTCAACTATACTTGGTAAATCTGTTTTCCAGAAAAGAGAGTGATAAACACAGACTTTAGGATAAAAGCTAGTTAACTGTGAGGGCCTGAAAAAGGAGCAGGAACAATGATATCTGTGGCATTCTGTTCCTGAAGTTGGGTGACAACTTCACAGTATTAGTTTTATTATGCTTCATAACTTAGGAGGTATTTGGGAGGAGAGTGGGAGGGGAGGTGAAAATGATTAAAATGCAGTATATATGTATCAGTTCACAAAGATGAATACAATTATGTATTTCAAATGCATATTAAAATAATTATGAGGAAAAAGCCTTACAAATATGGTCATATGTTTTTTTTTTCTTGGTATGAAACTATTACATTAAAAAAATGTTGAACACTTGGAGTGAGTTGGGACCAAGATGTCTACAGTAACTAAAGGGACAAGCAAAGACAAGCAAGGAGCAGATACCAGCGGAAAAGGGATGCTGGTCCTGTCCCAGCCCATATGCTTCTTGCTGGTGTAGAGGCCAGTTTTAGTGATGAGCCAGGCCACAGATGGAGGCAGGGAAGTGTCTGCACCTGTCATGATGAGCGTGTGAACAGAAGGTCAGAACCTCTGTGAAATCACCAAGCGAGCTGTCTCTTGTCCCTGTTCTTGAAGCTGGTATGAGTCCAAAGAAGAATGTCCAATTTCTCATCTATCAAAGAGATTTTTGAGATTCTGAGAAAATGCAGAGATAGCTATGGAAATACTTTTTTTCCTCTTAGATGAAAATTGTTCTCTTGTCTACCCAACTTGATCTACATGAGATATTGCTATAAAAGAAAATTCAGTGTCAAAAAAAATGTAATGTCTTTACCATAGCTTCTTCCAGATTAATACAGACCCTAAGAGACAGTGTGAATGTGGAGATGTAGAACAGTATTCACTCAACAGCTCTTATCTGTGTCATCTGTGGTTTGGTAGTGTTAGTGTTTTTCCGGGTTTTGTTTTTGTTTTGCTTTTAGTTGTTTTTTTTTTTCTTTTGTTTTGTTTTGTTTTTGATTTTGTTTTTGTGGTGCTGGTGATTAAGCTCAGGGCTTTGCACATGAGAGGCAAGCAGTCAAGCCCTTACCTCTCTCCCCAGCCCTCTGCTTGGTGTTCTTGATTTTGCTGGTCCTCTTGGATTGTCAGAATGCTAGATTTTATGTCTACCTAACAGTAATTTAACTTGGACTGAAGAATGATAGAGCATTTCCTTATGCAAGGCCCTAGATTTGAATCTCACTCAACACTGCAAGAACAACAATAATAAAAAATAATGAGTAACAACAGTAATTTTATATATTCATTTTAGAGCGGGTTTCCCAGGATTAGAAAGGAGGTAGCATTAGCCCAGGCCTCAGGGATGGCTCTAAACCTGTCAGTGGAAGACATTCAATATTAGTATGTACTTCTTACTCGCACTGCACATCATTTATATAAGAAAAAGAAAATGGAAAATATTGAATGGACAGTTGTGTATTTTCCATGTGGTCAGCCTTGCTGTGAGGTGATCTGGCTATGTCGTCTGTCACTTACTGATAGCCAGGATTTACTTGGCCCGTCTGGCTGTCCCCTTGCTCCCTTGTCAGGCTGTATGCTCCACCCCTTTGGCGAATAAGTGACACGCAGAACCTCACGGCACTTGAGGAACGTGGTTGTGAGACATTTAGCTGGTAGATTTTAAAGATTTCTAGTTCAAGGATGCAAAGTAAATTCTTTAGATTTAATTTTTAATGCTCCTACTGTTGAAATACCTATAGATTGCCATCCTTGATTTACTCCTGTTTTTTTTTTTTTTTTTTTTTTTTCCAAGTGTGGAGAAGTGAGCCCCCGCATATGGACCTTGGAAACAGTGACTGTGTCCTTCCACTCCTGCCATATTTTTGTTTTGCTGTGGGTTTATTACAGCTTTGACCTAACCCAATCCCAGAACTTGCCAGTAAACAGACAAGATTTTCCAACTTAATTAACTCTTTAAAAGCAAATTTTATAAAAATTGTCAAGAATGGACAATTTTGAGACAGAAAAACAATTTTAGAGTTTTACAAGTGTTGAAACTTTAATGCTATTATTTAAGGAATGCAGTTGGTATAATGTTTACTTTGACCTCTTTTTAAAAACCTTATACTTCTCTGTTACCAAACTCATGATGAGAGTATCCATTTCTGTAGAGGTGCTGCTGGTTCTTCATTTGGAACCTGAACTCGTGCTGGTGCCCTATCTCCAGTCCTGGCTGCTCCGGAGGCTCCTCCAGAGCTGAATGAGAAGATTCCTTGAGCCTACAAGTTAGAGACTAGTCTGGGCCACACCATGGACCACATCAGAAAACTAAGCAAAGAAATAAACATAAAACTAGAACTCACAAAGTACTGTACTACATAACAGCTTCTAGAAAACACTTTTTCCAGACCTTGCCCCCAAAGATTCTGGTTCAGTTTACCTAAGTTTAGGCGTGAATATTATTTTTAAAAGTTCCACAGGTGATTCGAATGTGCAGTCAGATTTGCAAACCATCACACTATGTATAGTATGGGAGACAGAAAAGCTAGAGATGATTTTTTGAGAACTAGTCTTGGAAAATGTCACAGAATTGAGCTGCCAAAAATTGTTAACCATTTTTAGGGAAGGAAACAAAACTGTAAGTATCTTTGGTTTGGTTGTCAGTGATTTGATGATGTTAAAATAAGGAAATACCTAAAAAATACCTAAAGCTTAGCATGAATCGACATTAGTGGTCTCTGAAGAAGTAATTTGGAAGCTGGGCTGGAGGGCTGCCATCTCTAATCCCAACTACTCAGGAGACTGAAGTAAGAGATTGTCATGTTCAAGGCTAGCCTAGACTACATAGCAAGACCTTGTCTCAATAGTAGTAGCAGTAGTAGTAGTAGTAATAGTAGTAGTAGTAGTAGTAGTAAAGGGTTGAGAATGTAACTGAATTATAGTGCGCTTTTACAATGTGTAAGGCCTTAGGTTCAATTTTGAGTACCACAAAAAAAAGGAAATAATTTTTCCAAATAGAATTAATTGGTCCTTCAAGATTGAATTACAGAAGTATTAGAACCAAGGAATGTAGTAGATGAATTGTCTGGATTTTGTGCTCCCCGCCATTCCACACCAGCCATTCTCTAGGTGGGTCACCCTGATTTCATTGCACTGGGGAGTCTGCTCACTGCCCCCTGGAATTTCTTGCTCCTTAAGTCTAGAGTGCTGTGTAACCCACCCCAAACAACATCCATTCCACTGTTCCTCCTAGTTCTATTGTACCAGGGAGAGGAACTCAGGACCACATTGCAAGCTTCTCTTGCACAGAGCCCCATTTAGGAAGTGGCAGTGCCGCGTCACTGTACCCCAAAACTATTTTTCCCACATTTTATTGATATGTATACATGCAAAATTCAAGGTTTACAATGGAGTTGAGCATTTTGTGCACTTATGTATCTTGTCAAGGTGACAAGGGCTTCCCCACTCTTTTTTAAAGCTACTTTACACATCAGAATAATACTGGTGCATCCAGAGTTTTTCTAGTAGTGGTAAATCTAAAGTCAAAAATTTAACGATGGAATAACAAAATTTGCAGATGCCTTTTTTGAATTAAATGGATATTTTTTTTTGTTTACAATGCATTTTTCTTTTCCTTTTTTACTCTCCCTCACAAAATGCTCAAATTCTAAGAATTTGATTTGGTTGCCCCTATTGTGATGAAATAAAATGATGTTAGGAGAGAAACAGGAACTGGAGGAATGGCTCAGTGGTGAAAGCGCTCTAAGTCAAGCACTAAGTACCTGAGTTCGATTCCCCAGCACCATATAAGCCAGGTGTGGTGCTGTGCAAGCCTGTAATCTCAGCACTTGGAAGGCTGAGACAGGAGGATTACTGTGAGTTCCAGGCCAGCCTGGGTTCTATAGTGCATTTCGGACCAGCCTGGGATACAGAGTGAGACTCTGTCTCAAAAAGATGAAAATTTAAAAAAAAAAGGTTCACTGATTATTAAAAAGTAAATATCCTAGGAAAAACTTTTAAAAGGTTTAAATATGTGGCAGAGGATAGAACACACAGTAAATGTTTCTGAGTGACAAATAGGGGCACGCATACTTATTATGATTCTGTTTCCAGTAGCGGATACTTGAAGAGGATGTTCATTTTGTGAATTCTGTTTATCGGTAGCTGATCCATGTGAAACTGCTGGAATCTGTCCAACTTATCTTCCCTTTCCCTACACCCTGAGAAAAACTGTATTATAGAAACGTATTTTAAAAAGGAAAGATAAATCTTCGGTCATAAACCAATAAAGAAAAACATTCTGTGAAAAATGCTGTAGCTAAGTGTGGTGGAAGTATTGTAGCCTAGTATACCATCCCCTCTCTTTGGGAGGCTAAAACAGGACAGAGGCCAGCCTAGGAAAGTGGGGAGGCTGCCTCAAGAACATTGAGTATATGGGTGCAGGGGAGGAATTGTAATGAAGCAAAGAATTTTTTTTTTTTTTTTTTTAATAAGGCCTCACTCTGTAGTTCAGGCTGGTCCTAAACTCTTTATGTAACCCAGCCTGGCCTGGAACTCACAACATTCCTTCTTCCTTAGGCTCCCAGGCACTGGGACTAGAGGTAGGTGCCACCACACCCAGCTTTTTTTTTTTTTTTAATGTGTTGCTGGAGGATTAAATATAGAATCTTGTGCACACTAGGCCAGTGCTCTAACCACCACTGAGCTATACCTCCAGCCCAAGAAAGACATTTTAAGTAAGTGTAGATTCCACAGAAGAGTGCTGAATCAGAAAATGATCATCCGTACAAATAATGTAATACTGGGAAACACCATTGTTACATGTAAGTTGATGTTGAGACTAAAGTTACTGACAAAGATTAGACTTATGTTACTGCTTTTTCAGCTTTATGCTTTTATAAATTATGAATGTCAAATTGAGAATTTAAATTGTTGGTATATATACTTAACCATGTAATGGTTATTATTAATGCATCAGAAAATGCTACAGCTATCATAATTTTCTGTTCCTGAAGGTCCGCTGAATTTCTTAAAGGCCATACAAACTTGAAAACTTTCAAAGTTAGTGTTTAGCATTTTGTCAATTTCTTTTGTACATTAGAGTATATGTGTAAGAGATTCAGTTATGCCTTTCCACAGTAAAGTTTTTTTAATTCCTTTTGCAATATTTCTTGAGCACTGCCTACCATGAAGCAACTGAAGCAAAGACTTTTTTTAGGGCTTGCACTTGGTTTCCTTCTAGGATGTTCCATTAGAATGTTCTTAGCCTACCAGGATGCAGAGCTAAACATGGCAGTGTGTGTCCTGAGGAATACCCAGTAGACAGATCACAAGTGGGAATGTCAGTAAACATAACAATGTATGACAATAACAAAACTAGTAATTCTTACAGAATCTGTACCAGGTGCCTGGCATTACTTTGTGGCTTAACTCATTTAGTGCTTAACAAACAGAGAGTCACGGGTATGATTGTATTTTACAGAAGAGTAAACAGAGAAAGGTCAGTGACCTTGCTCAGTCACCCTGCTGCTTCAAGTGTGAGCAAAATTCTGTGACGGTATGGAGGAAAATAACCTTTCGAGTTCATCTCCAAAGCTAACCTCCTTGAGAAGACTCTCCAGTCAGGGGGAACAAAATATGTCAAGATGTAGAAAAATGATTGAACTCTCTTGAGAGGTATCAAGTAATTCAGTGTCATTGGAACACACCGATGCTCCAGGTACGTTAAGAGAAGTTGGAAAGTTAGATTAATTAAGCCTGCTTAAAAGCACAGCCTGATAAGTATTGTTCTTGACTATGAGAAAGCAGGAAAAGCTGTTGAAAGATTTTAAGTAACAATATTAGATCTGGGAAAAGTGAGAAAAGGTAGTCCCCATGGAAAGCACAGAGTTAGAATTAAGGCAGAAGTGTCTGAGCCATGGGGGCAGGTAAGAGAAGGATTGGGGGTGGAGAATTTGACAAAGCTTAGTAATAGAGTACGAATAGGAGGAAGGCATCTCAGATTTCTGGCTTGGTGATTCAACTGAGTGGGAGGTATAATCATTTTTGTAAGCCAGGAAGCCAGAGGAAGGACAGGTTTAGAGAGGGATGATGAGCTTAAGCAATGAAAACTGCAAGGTTTTGAGCAAGGGGAGAAAAGTGGTGATCGGGGTGCCTCATTGGAGTTGTCATGCTGGGTTCTCATGTGTTCATTTTGTTGCTAGCTGTCAAGACTTGCATATATATTATATACATTCTCTGGTATACATCATACATATACAGAGTAAGTTCAAACAGCATCTTTGAGTAAAACTGCTACTGAAAAAAACATACCCTAACACCTTCAGATTTTTTTTAAATGACCTAATTCCCCATATATGTAAACATGTTTATTAGCGAGTAAATACCACTAATGGGAAGGCCACTGAACTTCTGTAGTTCTCTGTACATTACAATGAAGCTATAACAATACAAGTAAAATAACTGAGATCTCTTGTATTTATTATGGGTTTGATTAATTTCCATAGCTATCTTTTTTGTAGAGCAGCAAAGCTGACTATAAACAAATGAAAAGATTTGTTTCACATGGCTCGTAGTTCTTAGGCATGCTTGTTCATTGTGTGATAGTTCTGTCAGATGGGCGCTCATTTTGTTTAGATTGAATGTTCCCTTCCAGGACATGACCTCTAGTTAAGGAAGGCCTCTGTGGGAAATCCATGCTTGACCAAAGACTTGCAGAAGGTAAAAGATCCTCAACTGCTCAGATCCTTGGAGAGCATCCTAAGGAAACCAACTGCAAGCCTTAAGGCAAGACTGAGATCACTCTTAGGAAGCCAGTGGGACAGAGTAGTAGGCCAGGCTGCCAAAAGTGCAGGCAGTTTTTCAAGACCTTGAAGTTGACTCCTGGTGAAGTGGGGAGTTGTTGGTGGGTTCTGAGCAGAAAACTGGCATCATCAAAATTTATATTTTAAAAGGTCTACCATGGAGAACAGACTGTATACAGGCAAAGGTGGAAGATCAGAGACCAATTAAGAGGTTATTTTAATAAAACTAGAGAGAGATGGCTGTTGACTTGGACCAGTATGATAGTAGTGGCAAAATTCTGGATTTACTTTAAAAATGGAACCCAGAGAATTATTTGACAGATCGGCTCTGGATATTCAAAGTGAACTCATCCAGGATGACACAGGCATGTAATTCCAACATTCTGAAAAGCTGAAATAGGAAGATAATAAATTCAGGCTCAGCTTGGGCAATTTAGCAACTTGGTAATACGCTGTCTCAAAAAAAAAAAAAAATGGGCTGAGAATGTAGGTCATTGCTAAGGCTCTAGATTCGATCCCCAGTACAAAAAGAGAGGGGGAAAAAAAGGAATTAGAATATTTAGATAGAAAATATTCCAGAACTATATAGTAAGATTTGACTTTGCCCCACCATGTGTTTCTGTCGCTGCCAGACACCCATAAATGGACTGAAACCTTCTGAAACTGTGGCGAAATAAATCTTTCCTCCCTTAAGTTGTGGAAGTTCGGTATTCTCTCCCAGCAATAAGAAAGTAAATAAGATACCTTCCAAACGCATGAAACTTGAAAAACAGTTTAGATCTCAATTGTAACAGGTAGTATTAGTGGAATAAGTTACTTAATCAGATAACAAGATTTATTATGAAGCTACAGTAATTAAGACAATGTGGTATTAAGGCAAAGAGACAAATAAATCAACACTAGACTAGAGTATACAAAGACATCCATGCGATAAGCTTGTTTTGCAACCAAGGGCACTATAGAGTACCAGTGATGGATTGTTCATAGCAGTGGCTCTGCATCTGTTGGGTGACCAGTGTTCTGTTTTCACAGCTACCATCCTCAGACCATTCACAAACAATCATTTCCAGGCTGATCACAAATAAAATTAACCAAGAATGTAGAAATCTATTTGGGTGACTTTAAGGTAAGGAACAATGATCCTAAGACAAGAAAGTAGTAATTATAAAGGAAAAAACTGATAATAATACAATGGAATAGATTAAAATTAAGCATTTTATTCTTCGTGCCATAAAACCTATATGTCTTTGGGAAAGGGAGCTTGTTAGTTTTTGTGGCTTTGTTTTGGTTTTTGGTGGTACTAGTGTATGCTACTAGAAACTGAATACAAGCGCTCACACTGAGCAGTATCTCTACCGCTTTATTCTGGACAGGGTGTCACTGAGTTTCCAGGCTGGCCTTCAGTTTGCTCTCCTTCTGCCTCAGCCTTCTGTGTAACTGGGGTGACAGCCATGTACCGGCAACTTCCTGGGTCCTTACTTCTATTGCTGTGCCTTTAGAGTGAGTAGGAATTAAGAATGTTCAAATTTACCCTCAAATTTAAATGACCGTTTAAAGAAAATAAGGACGGAGGGAAAAGGGGACATAGCTCAATATAGTTAAAGCACTTGCCTAGCATGCTCAACACCCTGAGTTCAATTCTCCATTACCACGAAAACTGGGCATGGTGCTGCATACCTATAATGCCAGCACTCAGGAAGCTGAGGCAGAAAGATTGCGATGAGTTTGAGGCCAGCCTGGGCTATATAGTAAGTTCAGGACCAGTGTGGACTACAGAATAAGATTCTGTCTCACAAAATAAAATAGCAAAATAAAGTTGGCCTCAGCAGTACAGGCCTATACCCCTAGCATTCCAGGAGGCAAAAGGAGACGGCTTACAAGTTCTAATCTAGCCTTGGCATTCTAGTGATTTAGCGGGACCCTGTCTCATAATCAAAAATAGAAAATGGGACAGGGATGTGGCTCAGTGTGAAGGGCCTATGTTCTGTCCCCAGTATCAATTATATATATGTATGTATGTATGTATGTGTATATATATATATATATATATATATATATTTGTATTTATATATATTTATATATATATATATATATATTTGTATTTATATATATATATATATATATATATATATATATATATATATTTGCACTTGCAATTATCTCTTTGAGAGTTGGATGCTTCAACTTTACTGCTAAAACCTGTGATATGTGGCATAAAGTCAGAAAAAAAAGAACTATGAGGAAGCTGACATTTCATATTTTTAAAGAAACATCACCAGGGAACAAGAACAGGCTAATCTGTACACAGAATGCATAATTTCTTCTGTTTCAAAACTGTACACAGAATGCATAATTCCTTCTATTTCAAAATTCATTTTGACTTTTCCCCACAAGTATGTAATCTGAAGGTAGGCAGAGACTGCCCTGAGAGTCAATTATTGATTGTAATAGGAGAAGAGTCAGTCATGAGATAGCACGGGGATCCAAGGTAACCAGCATGTGTTGCACAGGGACTGGAAATGACAGGATAGAAAAGCATCTGTGTTTAGAATGCTTCAGTGAACAATCAGCGCTCTCCTGAGATGACCCTTTCCTGTTGCTAGGCACTCAATTCTGGTTCTGGAGTGGGTGGTAAAATTATGTAATGCTAAACTACATTTCCATCCTTTTTATATATCTTAGGGGAAAGGGTTTGAACTTCCTGGATTTTCATTTTATACCTTTAAATCTTTAGCATTGAATAAAAATTGAGATTGCTCAAATATGGCCTAAAACTTGAATGATTATACATTTAAAGAAAAAATGAAACATCAAGCGAGAGGCTGTTGGTTTAAAAAAAAAAAAAAAAAAAAAACTTTACCATAAGCATAAAAGAACACTCAGCACTCTAACACATTAGCAATAGTTTAAATGATACATTTACATAATTTGCATCAGATATAGGGAATTCCTTTATCTCCATCTTATTTCCTCAGTCCAAGCAGTGCCTGCGAGACTGATCTCCTTTCTTACAGACTTTTTCTGATGATCTTTTTTTAGATAAATTCTCTGAAAATACATATATAAAGAGCAGTGGGTGGTTTCATTTTCCTCAACCTGGTGGGCAAATGTAACTGGGGTGGACAGCATTATAAACAAGAAAATTTATACTAGATAGATATTTTCTTTAGTAGCTTTTTTAAATGCCCTAGTGATGAAATCCATTCAGCGTATGCGTATTCTAATAAATGCACTGCAAATCAAATACTACTTGGCATCATGATCATTCAGAACCTTTTAGATCCAATAGGTATTATGTAAAGAATTTGCTAGAATATATAAAGGCTGAGAACTGAAAGTGTTTAAAGACAGTTTCTTCCAACAGACACAATAAATGCCTTTTGAATTATTTGTAAAAATGTTACCATTGAGCCAATTAAAGTTCAGATTTTTAAGAGGCTAAAATCCCAGCAAGGTAAAAGATCAATAAACTTAACTTTCACATAGGAGAATTTTTTGAAATTTAATGACCTTTCACTTTTTGGTTTTCATGTTCTCTGTTTTTGTGGCACATGGAAACAACACCAAGGACTGATGGAAAAAAACTGAAGGATCGTGTCATACATTCCACTGAAGGAGAAAGAGACACCACCTAGGACAATAGAAAGCAATGAGCATATTTCTTAGTTACAATAAATGTAAATGCACTAAGTACTAGTTAAAAGAAAAATTTCAGGCAGCATCAAAATAGTGATCTAATTATATTTTGCACTGTAGATTTATTTTATATATGAAAAATAAGGATGCAAACAAACTGAAAGGTTGGAAAATGATTTAAAATGCTAAATAGACTGTAATACCCAGTATAAATTGGACAGAAAAGACTTTGTGAAGTAATAGAGGTATAAATGACCGACAGGTAATGAACATATTTAATTTACTGAAGACATTTTAAATTTCTGCACATCTAATAATGATGTACCCTGGAAAATATTTAAAGTAAAAGTTGCATCTTAATGAGAAATAGATGAATAAATCTTAATTATAGTAGGGATTTTTAAAGCATCTTCTTTTTGGTTTTTTGTGGTGAATGAAACCAAAGCTTTGCACACTCCAGGTAAGCACTACACACACCATTGAAACACATGTAGCTCCAGTCCTATGTCTTACTGCTGTGTGTTTTGAGAAGAAGTCTCTTGTGTTGCCCAGGCTGGTCTCTTTGTGAGCTCAAGCTGTTTTAACTCAACCTCCCAGTTAGCTGGGAAAGAATTTTTTTTTTTTTTTTCTGGAACTCACAGCAGTTCTTTCTCAGCCTACCAAGTGCAGGATTACAGGTACATGCCACCATGCTCAGCCAAAGACTTCTTAAAATGTAAAGTATTTTCTCTATTCTCATGATTTTAACTGCAGCTACTTCTCTTCATATTTTCTTTAGAATACAGTAGTCTATTAATCAGTTAAGGCACTCAGGTTATATTATAATATTCTAGATAGCTAGAACTGGACTCCTTGAAAAAAAAAACAAACAAAAAAGGTAAAAATGCTTTTAAAATACACTTGATTCTTCGTTAAGTGTTTCATAGCTTTCTATTGGAAAAGGTTTATTATTGAAAAGCTGAAAGAAATAAAGAGCACCCATTAACCCTTTACACAGAATCACCTCTTGCTGACAGTTTGTTACACTTTGTTTTGCTGTGTTTGTGTGTGGTCTGTGCCACCAATAGCTTTGTTATTTTGGGCTTTCCTGAACTAGTTTGAAGTTAAGTTGTTTCAACAGATTATGATATGATAATCAATGTCTGTATAGAAAAGCTTGATAGAGACCTTTATACCTTCCATTACAATTAACCTAAAATGGATCACTGCCGTAAATGTAAAGCACAAAGCTGGAATGTATATCCAGCCTTTTGCCTCACCTGGGCCACACTGAATCAAAATTGCCTCGGCTGCATCTAAAATATCCATAATAATACAATGAAGTAACCAAAAAAATGTTTTATTTCTATTGTTTTTTGAAAGATGACTTTTTATTTTTTCTGTATACACTATAGTTTTCTTTTTGGTTAACATACTGCATCCCTTTCTCCATCCCACCCTCTCAACCCCCAAAAATATTTATTAAAAAACTCATGTTTAAGAACGTTTATGAGTTAGTGTTGGGTAACACTCAAAGCCATCTTAGACTACATGGGCCTCAGACCACAAGTTAAACAAGCCTCCAGGAGACTTTTGGAAAAAATATAGGAGAAAATTGCACCGGTCTTGTGTTTGGCCATGACTTTTTAAATACAATGCTAAGAGTACAATCCACAAAATGAAAAAAAGAAGTGAGCCAAATGTGTCTCTGTGGAAGACCCTTTAATAAAATGAAAAGAGCTGGGCAAACAGAATCTTCTGCCTCAGCCTCTTGATTAATTAGAAAGTTCAAGACCAGCCTAGATGACTTAGGAAGACCCTATCTCAAAATAAAATATACATAATAAAAAGGAATAAGAGTTTAGCTCAATGACAGAGCCTCTCTGCATATGGAGAGAGAACAAGAGAAAAGCCATAAAGTAGCCAAAAATGATTTGTATGTGATCACTGCACAAGGAAAAAAAAAAAATATATATATATATATATATATATATATATATATATATATATATATGTGTGTAGGTATATACATACATACTTATGTATTTGTAAAATACATGTCTGGTAAAAATTAAAATATATAAAGAAATCTGGGGACATAACACAGTGGTAAAAGCACTTGCATAGCAAGCACAAAGTCTTAAGTTCAGTTACCTAGCACTTTGTAAGTCAGGCCTCATGGCATTCGCCTGTAATCCCAGCACTCAGCACTGGAGAGGCTGAAGCAGGAGGATTGCTCAGAGTTCAAGGTCAGTCTGGGCGACATAGTGAGGTCAAGACCATCATGAGCTACAGAGCTGGATCCTGTCTCAAATACATATTTATAAGAATTAAACAGGATACTTTAAACTCAACCCAATTTAAATATGGACAAAACCCTGAGAAACCTGAGGATGGTTGTGCACACTTACAATGCCAGTACTCTGGAACACTGAGGCAGAAGGATCACAATATTAAGCTCAACCCGATAATTTAGTGATTTAGTGAGGACCTGTCTCAGAATAAAAAATAAAAATGGGCTGGCTTGTGTAGCTCAATGCAGAGGCCCTGGATTCGGTCCTCAGTACCAAAAAGAAAGTAGAGGAGGGGACAAGACAGGACAAAAGACCTTACCAAAATAAGATACATAAATGATAAATACATATGAAAAAATATCCTATGTTAATGGGACTACATGTACATACCAGTGTATACCATATACATAACATGTATCACCACACATCTATTAGAATATCTTTAGAATATCTAGGGTCATAAAAACTGATAATATCAGGCTGGAGAAGTAGCTCAGGGGTTAAAGTGCTTGCCTAGCAAACTCAAACCCTGAGTTTGACTCCTCAGCACCACATAAACTGGTCGTGGTGTTGCATTTGGGAGGCTGAGGCAGGAGAATTACTGTGTGTTTGAGGCCAGCCTGGGTTACATAGTTCAGGATGTTCAAGAGTAGCCTGCGCTGCAGAGTAAAACCCTGTCTCAAATGAAATTTGTAGGCCAGTATGTAAAACAGTTCTCATTCATTGCTGTTGGAAATGCAAAATGGTACATCTGCATTAGAAGACAATTACTTGTTTCCTGAGAACCCAAGCATAGTCATATTCCTGCATATTTATCCGACAGCATTAAAACCTTAGGATCACACGAAAGCCTCCATGTAAGCGCTAAAGCTGCTTTGTTCATTAATATAAACCTGGGGCAACTTAGGTGCCATTCACTAATTGAAGGGACAAATGAATGAATAAAAACTATAACGTTTTGTTTACTTGACATTCTGAATAATGTGCAACTTTATAGAATTTAAATAGCTGTAATTGCCAGAAGGTGGGGGGGGGGGGGTGCATCATAAATTAGGTGAAGCTTAGTGTCTTTTAGGTCAGTAAAAATTATTCTCTGAAACTGTAATGCTATTATGTGTTTATCAAAGCACAGCTTTGGGGCTGGAGGAATGGCTCAGCAGTTAAAGTGCTTGCAAGACAGGTGCCGAGTACTGGAGTTCCATTCCCCAGCACCACGTAAGCTGGTGTGGTGGCGCATGCCTGTAATTCCAGCACTCTAGAGGCTGAGACAGGAGGATTGCCATGAGTCCAAGGCCAGCCTGGGTTCCATATTGAGTTCAGGACCAGCCTGGACTAGAAAGCAAGCCCTTATCTCAAAAAAATAAAAAAAAAGACTTTATCTCACAGAGTAAACTGTAAACTATATATGCAAATTCTGAGAAATCATTTACAAGGGTAAGGGACTTAATATGGAATACAGCCCGTGACCCAAAAAAAAAAAAAAAATGTTGCTAGTTCAAGTAACTTTGGAAATGGTAAGAGCCTGTAAGGCTACATATATAAAGTCAAGAAGAGAGGCACCAGGGCTGGAGGATGGCTCAGCGATCTAAGCACTTGCTTAGGAAGCTTGAGGCCCGGGGTTCAGTCCCCCAGCACCACATACTTTCAGGCTGGGCACAGTGGCAAACACCTGTAATTGCAGCACTCTGGAGCCTGAGGCAAGAGGATTACCATGTGTTTGAGGCCAGCCTGGACTACAGAGTAAGACCCTGCCTCAAAAAAAAAGAAAAAAAAAATGTAGTTGATTAAAAAAAATGTGTCATGAATGTTCAACTTAACAATTCTAAAGTTACTATACACATATACTTAAGTAATGTTTATTGGAATAGAATGTTACCAGGTAGGAGGGGGAAATTGGAGTGATGCATGGAAGAAAAATGAAAGAAGAAGAAAGAAAGATTTCAGGAAAACACTCTCTCTCTCTCTCTCTCTCTCTCTCTCTCTCTCTCTCTCTCTCACTCACACACTCCAGGATTGAAGTAGAAATACAAGTGGCATATTGAGAAAGCTGTGTTAGAACAGATGGTTTATATAAGGCGATGGTTTTCAAATTATATTCTGATGAGCTCCCACAGGGATTGTCCAGGAGGGGGCTGGAAGAGGCCATCTTTGAAGTCTTTAGGCAAGGCAGTGCTGCAGGTACATTAAGAAGACTGATATGACAGTGGGCACAGAGGAACGTGTTGGGAAACTATCCAGTATGTCAGATGAGATGGCATGAGCCCAACTGTAGTATTGGCTAAAGAATGACAAAAAATAGTAGATGGATGCATGTTTTCTCACCAAGGAAGGACAAAGCTACTCACTTTGGCTGTATGCCATGCCAAGGGAAGGAGAGGACCGTCCCATCCAGTGACGGAAATGAGGAATCTCAAGTTGAACTCAGATCTGTTGGCACGAGGCTATATGGGAATATAGAAGATAATACACTGCCTCCAAGATGAAAAATAAATTATTAACTTGAATATGTAAAAATTAATTGATGGCTGACAGGATTTCTGAGTATCAACAGTGAGTGTGAATGCATAGCAGACGTGGAAATTATGTTGTCATTTGCACATTGGTGAGTTGTTTTCTTAGACATTCTAAAAGTCTCGGAGTTGAAGTAGCATTCATGAAGTAGGCTTGCTAGGTAAAGCAGAGATGGTTAATATGTGGTTTCCAGTTGATCAAGCTGAAATCCTGAGCAGAGACCAAGTATGCCTCCTCTCACCTTATAACAAAGCCACAGACTCATAGCGTGAGGTTAAAGAGTAGGCATGTAAGAAGTCACCAAGTGCTGACTGCCCTCCCCGTCAAAAGAAAATAAACTGGAAATGAGCTGTAAGTGTAGAGACATAGGAACTTACTTGCACCCAATGAATTAATGTAGTTATTTATATGAAAGTTTCTAAACATACAACAGTATGTGCACATCAAAGAAATGAGAAATGTAATCAAAATATAACAGTATCTTAAAGGGCCGTGGGCATTGCTCAGTAGTTAAAGCACTTGCCTAACATGTGCAAGGCTCTGGGTTTGATTCCCCCACACCCTATAAAAATTAGCTGAGCATGGCATTGCCTGCCTGTAATCCTAGCTCTCGAAAGGTTGAATTAAGAAAATTGCCTAGAGTTCGAGGCCAGCCCAAGCTACATAGTGATTTCGGGACTAGGCTGACCTGCAGAATGAGACCCTGTCTCAAAAAAATATATTCTACAAAAATATTAGTTACTATATAAAACATACAAGATGGCCTAGAATCAGCAGTCCAGTAGAAACAGGAACAGGTAGTGTCCAGATCCTGGTTGCAAATGCCATTTTCCCCTAACAGGAACTGGGATACATTGAGGAAGTGGTGGGTTCTAGAAATGGGACAGGACATATACAAGGTGAGTTTGGAATATCTTGCAGTTTTTTTTTTTTTTAGAGGAATATCTTGTAGTACCACAAAGTAAGTAAGTGCTCAAAATAAAAATAATAATAGAGGTATGTCTGGTGTAGGATCTAATTGGGATCAGTCCCAATGTAAAAAAGAGGAACCATTTGGCCAACAAAAATGAAATGGTATAACACAAAATGTAAAATAAATATTAATAAGCTCATGTTGATGTAAGTGAATGATTGAACAAATAAATGGAGAATAGACAAATCTTTCCTGCTCTTGAACTCCAAAATGCTTTATGTAGATCTGCCTCCTCAAGGGAATCGAGTATAGTTCTTCACTCCATAAGTAAAGGCTGAATATAGTTACTTTCTTTCAAAATTGATGGTAAGAAAAGTTGGGAAAGAGGTGGTAGTAACTTTGCCTGACATATACTACTTCAACCAGGTGATCCCAGTTAACATTGTCAGTGAAATGTTCAGTTGATGGTACATACTCTGGAGATGTTATAAAAATGTCTCATCATCTTTAGGTATTTTCACAGTGAGCTAAGGATTTCTTCGGTCAATTCAGGTAGAAATCACAAATTAGCAAAGTAGGCTCCCTTGATATTAGTGGCTCCAGGCTTTGGGTACCAGTGGCTCTCGGCCGTGCGTAGTACAGCTCTTGCTTTTTGTGCCAGGGCCTCTTAGCTCTTGGTGTTACTGCTCTTAGCATTACAACTCTGGGAGGCTCTGAGCCAACCCTATCAGCTTAGCAGCTAAGGCTTGTAATCCACTTCATGGTTTTCTAGATCTCTTCCAGCAACTTTTGCTGCCTCTTTGGGGATCTTCACAGGTTACTGCAGGACTTTCGAGGTCATTACATGTCTTCTCTTTTCTCCGCAAGTCTCAGCTGGTCACCACCAATGTTGGCCCTTCACTGTTCCATCAGTTCCTAGAGCACTTCCATGCTAATAGTCATTAGTGTTACCAGCCCTTTTGTAGAACACCACACACCTCTGTCTGAGATAGAAACTACAAATAGGCAATGGGACCACTCTAGGGAGGCTTTTACTGGGGCCTGACCTGCAGTACAGAGAGGTAATGCACAAGAAGAAGTTCCCCTGGACTGACTCGAGAGCTGAGTAAAAGTAGTGTATTGTAGAGGAGGAGTGAGCTACATACGCTCACAGTATCCTGCATGTCACAGACCCACTGGATACCTGACTGTCCTAAAAGTAGCTGCTTCATTGGCAGCTCCCAAATTTCTGCAACAATCGGAGTGAAATCATGACTGACACTGATCTGGAGGAGACTTCAGGAAGCTCAGCTGTGTCCACCGTGGCCCAGTGAAGTTGAGGGTTTCAGCAACAGGCCTCATGTTCCCTGATCTCTTCCCTGTCAGGCATAGATTAATATCACCCAAGAAATAATAACATTGCCAAAATGTTAACACCTAAAATACAATTGCAATGCAAAATGCCCAGATTGCCTTGATGATGCATTATATACCTGCGTTGTTTTGACACTGATGTTAATCGAAGAACATGGCCTTGAATTGCCAGTGCTCTTCATCTTCCCTATGGTAGAAGAGCCCTTGTGAGGAAACATGCCGACACCTTCTTGTCTATTGATGTATCAGTGGCCCTGTATCACTTACATTTTTTATAGGGAGGGATAAAAGTAGGCAAAGCAGACTTGGTGGAGACGATGCCATTTGTCAAAGTGACAGAACTGCCTTTCATAGAACAATGAGTGATGCTTCCTACGAGGCAGGGGGCTTGGTGGTGCCAGCCAGCTCTTATGCTGATTTTGTGCTGTCATTACTGATGTCAGAATCAAATTAGGTGCTGGTATAGTTGTGTGGCTTGGTCTTTCTTTTACTGTTCAGTTGTTCAAGATAGAAATAAAAGTTTCCATCTCTGATTTTTGAGCACTGCAAAAGTAATTAGATCTTCCTCCTGTTAAGTGAACATCTCAAGAAAACCTGAGAATATTTTTAAATGCCTTTACAGTGTGTGCTATGTTCTTGACTTGAGTAAAAATTGTTTCTGTTCGTGTTTGTTTGCCCTGCAAAATGAGTCTATGAAACCTTTCAGCCTCACTGGTAAAAGAGAGCTACACACAGCCTGCCCTTATAAGCAGGGAGCAGCAATTGTTCTAACTCTTGGGATTGGCATGAGAAAAAAAAAAATTACCTCACTGGAGATAGTAGAGGTGCTAGGATGGTTTGAATAAATGAAAAGAAGGAAGTAGTGTAAGAAATGACGGAATGTTTCGATTTCTGAATCACCACAAATTTAGTTGTAGTTAAAAAGTAAGGCTGGGCTATAGTTTGTTTGTGGAGCATTTGCCTAGCATCTGTGAGATCCAGCAACACCCCCCCCCCCAAAAAAGGCACTGGCCAGTTCATTAATGTGATGTATCCTTAGTGATAAAAGAAACAGAATGAATATGGCACGTAGTATGCCATCATTGATAACGTAGTTTTGTCTAATGGAGGAGGAGAATTAAAAGAGTCTTTGTAAGCAGAATATTAAATTCACTTCAGACATAACAGCACTAGTGAAGGGCTGTGCTCATTTGTGAGACGACTGTAGGTGATAGGAGCTTAGATTACACAGTAGGTATGAATGTTTTATGGAAGAAGTTGGCAGACATTTTACACTGAGTGCAATTTGGAAAAGGTCACCTCATGGTCATGGAGTACTGAATGAATTACACAGCACAAGCAGAATGTCCCTTTGTGGCTTTCCTTACTCATAAACTTTTTATTTTGTACAGGATTGTATTTTAGAAGAGAAAATATTCTCAGCATTTTCAAAATAGATTTGTGTATGACTTTCCTTCATCAGAAGTTTTTTTTTTTTTTTTTTTTTTAACCTTAGATTACAACTGAACTCTCAAGTTATCTTTAAGTCAGTTGAGATAATGTTAAGTTTGGATTTCACAAATCCTGTACTTAAGGGCTAAATAAAGCAAACCATTCCTCTGAGTTAAGAGTTACTCAGGCATCAGTAGTTGGGCAGATAATATGAGTAATTCTTAACCCTTTCAAGTGTAGCCACCTAACCAGTTTGATAGAAATTGAAAAATGTGATGGATGGTGATTGAAGAGAGGAATCTTCTTCTATTCAGACAGTATATAATTAAGAAACTAAGCATAAAATCTTTTTAAGTATATTAGTATATCAGTATACTAGAGGATTTTTTTGAATGTTAACTTCATACAACAAATATTGTTAGGACTGTGCTATGAGCTGTACATTAAGTACAAATCTGTATTATTTTAGTTTTGTTTTGGGGGTAAAGAAATAACAAATGTTTTGAAACTGGAGGTTCTATTTTATGTTTTGGCATCTGCACACTGCTAGGTACATAGTTTATAACATAGTTTATTACATAGTACATAGCTTAATCTCTGAGACTTCTATCATTTACAGAAACAGGGTAAGATCACCGTCATGTATGGTTCCTTATCTGTTATAACAGTCAGAGAGAGCTGCAGCTGGTAAACTGGAATACTGTCAAGTCCGTGAACCGTCATTTTCAGCCCTCTGAAGCTCTGCTGTGGAACTGTGTGCAGAAGACGCTAAGTTGGCTGAGTCAAGGGTTTGCAGCCCTTGGTTCTGGAGTGTGTTCTGTACCAAGCCCAGCATTCTCTTAAAGGTTTTTTTTTTCCTTAGTTGGGGTTTACCACCTATAGAGCCATTGTGGTGGCAACAGGGCCTTGGCTAGGGGAGACAGAAATAGGAGGTGAGGAAGTAGGAGTCTGATTCCCTAGGGGTTGTATTTTATCCTCCCTAGTCTTTATCTTTCCTTTTAGAGTAGAAATTAGTAAAATTAGTAGTTTAGCTCTGACAGCATGGAAATTCCAAGCTTTATAACTTGTGACGACTTATTATTAAAAGTATGTATAAAGTCTTCCAAAGGAATGTTTACTGTCTTTTTCTCTCCTTAACAACCTTAAACTTGTTCCTTTGGTTCTAGGATTAAGGATTTGGATTAACCCCATGGGTTTAACCTTTTCTTCCTGAAAGTAATTGTCATACTTTTCTTTCAGGTTGTAGTCTCTTAACCATTCCTTTACCAAAAAGGGGTTCTTTACTCACGGATTCTTAGCAACAAATCTCTTTTTTCTTAAAATGTGTATGCAGCAAAAGTTAAATATTATTTTAGCAGTGATCGTGCATGAACTTCGGTACCTGAATGGCTCCTTAAACAGTGGCAGAATGACTCACATAGGAAGTCTCAGAGAAATATATGCAGATGTGACCTATCACTTATCACTAGTCCTTGCACCACTGGTAATTATTTGATCTTATGTGGGCACAAATTGATTACTTCGATAGATGTTTTTGGGTTGTAATTGTAATTAACATGACTCTCTTTGTTTCCCATGGTCTTTTCCATCCATTTTAGAATCTAAGTAAAGAAAAGTGTTTGTCAGTAGTCAGGATAGCCTAAGGACTCTGTCACATTTCTTTTAAAAATCCAATTAGCCTTAAATCACTTCACCATTCTCTCAGTATAGCATATTGCTTAAACATGATCAGTTCTAATCCAAACTACAGTAAGCATAATCCTGTCACACCTTAGTTTGGTGCAGATGCAGAATTTATAATAGAAATTCAAATTCTCCAGCTATACTTTCAAAGATTTTTTCAATCTCAGGTGATTTCTTTCACATGGACACATTTGGAAACTACTGAAACAGGGATACTTATAATAGTTATCAAGGCTGTAGGGTTCCTCCAAGCACTTTATAATCAATGAAATTAAGTTGTCCCAGGCATGTAATAATTGTATTTACCTCTCTTGTAAAACTCCTAAAAAAGATTTCCTCTGGGAGTGGGGAAGAAACTTTGAAAACAGTCTGAAACTACTGTTACAAAATAGTTTTAAGATTTTCTTATGAAGATTACAACTTTATTCTGTTTTTTTTTAAATCATTATAGGAGCAACCTACATTTCCGGGTCCCCTTTCTGACTAGTAGAAGCTTTGCCCTTCTTTCCCTTCTATAATTTTCCCAGTAAATCCATAGTGAATTCAAGACTGACATGGTCTTGTTGTAATAATTACAATTTTCCCAGTGAAGTATTCTTTTCCCAAAAAAATCAGTCTGCTATAACTAATCTTCAAACAGAATTGGAGAAAGTTTGATACAAGCAGAGATTTTTGCCTTTTCTTTCTTAATCTTGTGGGGAGGCAGTTTTTAAACTTGGTTGTTACAACAGAGTGCCTTTTTTATTTCCCTGAATTCTGTGAGTTCCTCCTGGATATAATGTGCTGTTGTCCTCCTGGTAGAAGTATCCTCTTGTTCCCCATGGCTAAAACGCATGTAGGTAGTGTTGTGCTGGTAATGCTGGACAGCTGGTGCAGAGGACTGGTTCATGTCGTTAGCTCACACACTGGCGACAACAGCATACTTTAAGCTACTAGTGTGACCTCACGAGTTGCAGAAGCTGGGAAGACATGCGCACGGCACACTTAGGATTTCCCCCATACGGATAGACTGGGTGTACATTCATTCCTATAAGAGCACAGAAAAATGTTGAATGATTAAAACAACTAGGGAATGGTGAGTTATCTGCTCCCTTCATTTTTAACATTTTATATGCATAAGTTATTCTGTAAGATACCCAAAAAGATGTTTCTATGCTTACCTTTTGGGAAATAGGTTGTTTCATATAAGAGACCTTTGCTTTGCATTTTCTACATTATTTTTATTATTTCAATTAATTTCCTACATTAAGTTTGTCAACAGTAATGGTATGTAAAGCTTTCCAGGTGATTTTCATACATAACTACATTGGAAAACCACGGATGGTCCCAATATAACCGATAAACTGAATTAGTGTGGTTTTTTCCTTGTTTCCCTGGCATCTTAGAGTTGAAATGCTACTGATGGCTAGTGTTCTATTTTTTGTGGCACTGGAGATCAAACTGGTATTGATAACCTTTGTGCTTTGATAACACATCATTACTTCCAGCATTATGAGCACTTTTATTAGTTGTTTTTAAGAATTGCCTTTGAATGTGGTATAATTCCCTAAAAAAAATAAAAATTTTCATGATGAATTAATTGAGCCAGAATATCTGTCTAGAAAATAACTATTTAAGTATTTTCCATATATGAAAAATGATATAAGGATTGTCTCCCACCACTGCATTCTCTTGTGGATTTGTTGGGGGTGTGGTATTTGTTTGTTATTTTTCGGAGGCAGGGTCCTCCTCTGCAGTCCAGGCTAGACCTGAACTCACTGTATAGTCCAGGCTGGCCTCGAACACATGACAATCCTCCTGCCTCAGCCTCCTGTGTGCTAGGATTATGGGCCTGCACCACCACACCTGGCTTATATGGTGCTTGCCAGAGAAACACTTTAACCGCTGAGCTACTCCTCCAACCCCATGTTTGTTTTGGTTTGGTTTGTTTTCTTAAATGCATGGTGCTGAGCTAGGGGCATAGTTAAGTAGTTAGAGCCCTTACCTAGTATGCACAAGCCTCTGGGATCAGTTCCGCAAAAGTACATAAAAACTAGCCAGACAGGGTGGCACACACTCTTAAATCCCAGCACTTGGGAAGCTGAAGCAGAAGGATTGCTGTGAGTTTGAGGGCAACCTGAGCCAACATAGTGAGTTCAGGAACAGCTTGGAGTGAGAACCTGTCTCAAAAAAAGTGCCTTAAAAGCTACCACCATACATATAAAAATAATGATAATATCATGTAATATAAAAATGCCAGCTCAGGAGCTGGAAACATGCTCTAATACAAGTGCTTGCTTCCCGTGCACAACACCGTGGGTTCTGTTTCTCTACACTGCATAAAAGTTAGCCAGGCATTGTGTGCATGCCTGTAATCCAAACACTCAGACACTGAAGCAGGAGCATTGTCATGAATTCAAGACCAGCCAGGGCTACATAATGAGTTCAGGACCAGCCTGGACTACAGAGTGAGACCTTGTCAGGAAAAATAAAAATAAAAAGTCTGCTCAGGATTAATTTGTCATAATATTTGAAGTAAAACTAATGCCGTGAGGAATATTATGTAAGAACTAAATTCAATCTTCGGGTGTTTCCAAAGTTGCCATTTGGAGGAAAAACTAACGAACTTCTGGTTCTGTAATACTGGTCTTTTAACACAGCTAGTATGCATTTATTTCAAAAGGCAACTTTAGCTTAGAGGGGTGGAGAGTGTCTTTAGTAATTTTGCAAAAGTCTTTGTCTTTAGGCATAAATTAGATGGAGAGGAAATAAGTAACTCTGCCTTTATAATTGAAAGAGAGTACTCAAGTTTATAGGTGAATTTTATTTCTAGCAAGTAGACCCTTTATAATACCTGAGTTTATCTTGTAGGTGGCCTTCTAAAATACACTTTACTTTATATTTTGTGCTCATTCTTTGGCATTATGCCTGACCCCCCAAGTGGCAAACATCTACAGTAGACCCCACTCTTAAGGAAAACAAGCCAAAAAAAACTAGACTTGAGAAAACATCATGACTGTTAGTACTAAGTAGTGTTTACGTTAGAGCATTAATAAATGATATTTATAATGGCAGTTTTTAGCATGTGATGTTTCCTATGTTACAGATAACATTTTTTTTTACAAGGGAAATATTGTTTGTTTGACATATTGTTTGTTTGACTAATTCTATTCGGTGATGAAATGGGGAAATAAGGGAAGAATACCTGTTAGTGACTTAACACCAAATCCTTAGTATATTCAAGAAAATTACCTATTTTGGAACACAGGGATCTACATTTAAAATATCAAACTAAATGCAAAATGAGTAATCCGAAAAAAAAATTCCTCTAAAATTCAGAATGATATCAATTTAAATGTTTGGTGCAGGAGGATTAGATGTCAGAGGGAAATATGTGATACAAGAACTAAAAGAAGAAAATATAAGAAGAAGGGAGCGGAAATAAGATAGGGAGAGAAGGACACAACCCAGGCAGAAAGCAGATGGATTCAAGTAGAAACACAAGAAGCATAAGAAAAAAACATGTTGAACATATGGCTTATCTGACACACTGATTTTAAAGTTATGTTCCCATGTGCCCTTACATCCCAGCCCATTTTCCGCTTTTGACTTCGAAACAACTCTCACTAAGTCACCATGTTGCTCCGGCAGGGCTCAGGCTTGGGACCCTCCTGCCTCAGCCTCCTGGAGTGCCAGGATTACAAGCCTGTGCCCAGGCCTGGCTGCTACTGAAATATTTAAGCAATGTAGTGTTTCGGATATACAGAAACAAAACCTGATCTGAGTGTAAACACAGAGGAGTATATTAGGAAAACATCCAGTAAGTCAGAAGAGATGGTGAACCCAAGTGTATTAGCCATAAGACTGAATATAAAATGTAATGGGGAGACCAGCACACTTACCAAGGAAGGACCAGTGGCTGGGTTCCACATCTGGGTGGATGCCGTACCAAGGCAAAGGGGCATGCAGACACCTACAGTGACAGAAATGAAGAATCACACTCCGAGTTTAGAGCTGGTGGTTCTGAACCATATAGGAATGTGGAAGATAATACTTTCTGTGCACGTTCTACAGAAAAGTGCAAAGTGGATTAAA
The DNA here is from genome assembly GCA_004027205.1 of Ctenodactylus gundi. Lineage (NCBI taxonomy): Eukaryota > Metazoa > Chordata > Mammalia > Rodentia > Ctenodactylidae > Ctenodactylus > Ctenodactylus gundi. The sequence continues at coordinate 44,979 of PVKB01002393.1, read as the reverse complement.
ATTATTAGCCTGAACATGTGCAATTTGCCTGCTAAATATGGCTAATTTACAGAATTATACCTACTGTCGGCGATGAGTATGAACTCACAGTAGACCTGGAAGGGCTGCTCCTAATTATACCTTAGTTACTTGTTTTAGAAGTCTCTAAGCTGAAAAGTTTCTATGTTGGAGGACAGTGTGGAATATTAACTTAATATAAAAACTAATAGGCTCTTAGGCACAGCTAAAATTTCTGTACCCAGAATCTGGGAATGGGTGCAATGGTATTCACAGGGTGGTATTATCAGGTTAGACATTCATGATTGATGAGGGGGATTCTAGTTGATAATGAGGAAATTCAGCAGGGGATTACTTAAAGTTCCTTCTCTGACCTAGTGATGTAACGCCACAAAGCAAAGGGTAAGGAAGACTGTAGGAATCGACTGCCCCCTCCCCCCCCAAAAAAATTGTAAACTATGCAAAAAAAGATTCAAATATTTACTCCATGTAAGAAAGATACCTCAATACAAACGTGAATTTGATATAAAGGTTCACAAATATACACTACGTGTCATAGGCTGGTTGTGTTTACCCAGAATTCAAGATGTTGAAGTCTTAACCTCTTATGCCTTAGAATGTGTATGTATTTGGAGATGAGGTCTCTAAAGAGGTGATTACATTAAATGAGTTTTCTGTGAGAAGGACTTTAGCCAATGTGATGGTATTCATATGAGAACAAGAGGCTGGGGTGGAGGAGGTACTCAGAAGAAACAAAACCTGCTAGCATCTTGACCTTGGGCTTCCAGAACTATGACAAAATAATTTTTTTGTTTTTTCATCCACCAGTATGTAGTAGTACTGTGTTATAGCAGCCCTAGCAAAATAATAGAATATTGTACATTTAGGCACATTGATTAACACAATGAAAAGCTAATAAAAGTTTGGATTCATGCAAATTAGACAAAGAAAAAAACTAAAATCAACCTTCCTGTAGCAGTGAGTACACCTAACACCTGATCTTAGCTTAAAATACCATCCTTTAAAAGAGCTGGAGCTCTTTGTAGAGGCTGATTCTAGAAATGGAGCAAGAAGTATGTAAGATGAGCCTAGAGCATCATGTAGAATCAGAAAGTAACCAAGTACTCAAAAAATAATAATAGAGACACATAAGAGGGGCATAGGAACTATCCAAAAGGTCTGCCAGAGACCAAAGTTTGAACAAGATAAAATCGTATTGGATTACAAAGTATAAAATAAACTTCTGTGAGTTCATTATGATACAAATAAATCACTAAGAAAATAACTGGGAGAGAACAGACAGGTATCTTGTACACAAGAGGTCCAAACAGGCCAGATAAACCCTCTGCTCTCGGTGAGCTACAGCTGAACACCCACTCAGGCATGGAGTGTGCATAAAAGACACAGCACAGAAAGTGGAAAGGATTAAATACCATAGCAAAATCTGACAAATCCTTCAGCATAGTGATCAGGGTTAACATCAGCAATGATAAGTTATGTTGGCAGCATGTACCTTTGATATAATGTGATACCAACAGTACTTGACCTTCTCAGCCCTCTTCCCAAAATCCTATTCCACCTGTAAACATGAGACAGTTTCAGATAAATTTGAACCAAGAAGCAATTTATAGTGTCCTTGGCTGGTACTCCCCAAAACTGTCATGGTGATCGGAAAGAAGGAATGTCTCTGGGCCTGGTGGCACAGGTCTATAATCCCAGCACTCTGGGAGGCTGAGGCGAGAGGATTGCAAATTCAAGCCCACCCTGAGCAATTTAACAACTTAGATGCTGTCCCAAATAAAAAAAAATTAAGAGGAAATAGATTGGGAATGTAGCTCAATGTGAAGGCCTTGAGTTCAATCTCCAATACCAGAGAGAGGCGAAGAAGAAGAAAGAGAAGAAGAAGAGTAAGAAAGCTAGTTAAGTAAAGAGGTTAAAATGAGAGGATCACAAGTTCAAGCCCGGACTGGGCAACTTAGCAAAATGTTGTCTCAAAATCAAAACCAAAAAAAAAAAAAAAAAAGAAAGAAAGAAAGAACAAACCCTTGAGGAAATCTGGAAATCCAAATACAGTATATGGTGTACTTTATAAACTGTATACCAGCAGAACACGTATATCAGTCTAAGATGTTACTAATAAAGGAAACTAGGAAAAAGGTATATAGAAGTTATCTGTACTATCTTCCCAACTTTTAAAAATTTTGAAAAATCTATTTAAAACAATAGGTAAAAAAGATATCCCACACTCTATGCAGCAAATGAATGCTACTAAATACCAGAAAAACATTCAGACTTTGTAGTATGCACAAACGGATACTGAAACAGCTATAATTTGGAGTTTTTTAAAAATTTCCCTGGCAATTCTTTCAAATTAAACTTACACTTTTGAACGTACAGGGATATATTTTGTCAGTAGGTAAAACCACGTGTCCCCTTTGAGGCTGCAATATCACAATCAGAAAATGAATGTTGAAGTTTAGAAAAATATTTTTCAGGGTGGAGGAATAGTTAGAGCCCTGGCCCAGTGAGCACAGTCCCTGACTTCGATTCCCTAGCACCGCAATAGGCGGGGCATGGTGGTACACACCCATAATTCTAGCATAATTCTAGACTGAGACAGGAGGACTGCTGTGAGGCCAGCCTGGGCTACGTAGTGAGTTCAGGACCAGCCTGAATGACAAAGCAAGATCCTGTCTCAGAAAACCAAAAGGGATTAAAAAAAAAAAAAGTTTTGCACAGTATTATAGACAACAGCAAATATTTGGTTACTAACCACAAGCTTATAAAGACAGAATTGTGGGAACTTCAGAGTGCAGTGCTGTGAAAACAATGAGCATAATATTGTTGAATAATATTTTTTGAGACAAGGTCATTGAGCGAAGCCCCCAGCCTCTGTTAAATAATTTTTGAGGACAAAAAAAAAAATTATGTTACATGAGAATGCCAGTTGTAAAGGGTGTGCATTATGTCACAACACTTCTGTGGCTGTGCATCCATTGTGTTTGTGTGTCTTTCTCCGTTCTTAACAAGTGACATTAAATCAAATCCAACCTGTGATTTTAAGTCATTTTGCAAGTGCTTAGAGTTATGTTAATGCATCTCATAATTAATATACCAAGTATTGTTTCACAGCCTTGTCCTTGTAAGTAGGAGTCAGTACTTCACTAACTTAACAGCAGGAAAGACCAAGTTTTCATCACCACAGATGGTGTGTGTTTTGTGTTTATGTTTTAATTATATATTGTTGTGCTCATGGATAAAGATTGGTATTTGTGTTCAATAAAAAAAAAAAAATATGTGTGATATCACACAAGATCATCTCTAGTAGGATTGGGAATTTTTTTTTTTTTTTAGCTTTTGGTTATTTTCTACATTTTCAAAGTGCTTTTTGAGGAACCAAGTATATCTTTTTTTCTGTTGAAAATGAGAAAAAAGACTTTAAAAGTTGGTTGTTTTCAAAAATAAATAGTTGCACAAAACTGCTGTCTAAATTATTGAAATAACTTATGTCACCTTTCCAAGCAGATTTAGCTTATCCACAAATTTGCATTCACACAAGTGTATAGTTGTGGGCTTCCTGAATACTTCTTTTCTAATAGATTAAATTTTCTTGAGCTGTTAAAAAGATTGTTGCATCTGATTAGTCTTCTTTTGTACTTTTTAGGTTGGTGTTTGGAATGCTTTATCCTGCATACTATTCTTACAAAGCTGTGAAAACAAAAAACGTGAAGGAATATGTAAGTATAATTTTGTATGTGATTCTCATTTAATGTATCATTAATGGTGGTGATGGGGGGGATGGTGGTGGTGGTGGTGGTGGTGGGCGGGTGTGTGTGTGTGTGTGTGTGTGTGTGTGTGTGTGTGCCCAAAACCTTCATCCTGAGCTACATCCCCATTTTTGTAGTTTTATTTTGATACAGGATCTCATTCTATTGCTAAATTGCCTGGGCTGTGCCCAAACTTGTGACCTGATGCCTTGGCCCCCTGAAGTGCAGGGATTACAGGCCTGTGCCACTGGGCCCAGATACTCTTCATTGATAAACAACCATACTGATGTTTTGAGTTAAAATACGATATAAATGTAAAGTATGAAAGTAATGTTAAAAAAACAAACAAACAAAAAAAAAAAAACAACAAAAGCAAAACCAACTTTGAAGATGACCCCAAAGTGGACCTTCAAAAATGGGTCCCTGTCATTTGGCATCTGAGGAAGCAGATGAATCCCAAAACGAGTAAGTGGCTAGCTCTTAATTTAGTTCGTAAATTCCAGCATAATTAGAGTTTGAGGCACTTTTTGTTTGTTTGCTTGACTTTTGGGAAAGGGATGTGGTTTTCCCAGCCTTATAAATTTGTAGGTACCCTGAGAATAGCTGTCTCTTTGAGCAAAGCCTTTGTCTTTTCTTTGTTGTTTATCAGGTTCTAGTTGACTGAATTCTGCAGGTACTCCATCACTAGTGACAATTGTAATCTTATTTCTTCTTGAATCAATTTATGAGGTCCCCCCCCCGTTTTTATTTTCAGCTTACTCTTCTCTCTTTTGCCCCTCTTTGCTTTCACTATTGTTTTATTATTTCTGAGTTTTTCTCTTTCCTAGTTTTGTCTAGACTGTTTAATAAAATGAAAAAAGACCTTCCTCACGTGTGAATCTTAGCATACTTTGCAAATAGCAGAAGTGTGACTTAACTGGTAGGTAATCAGCAGGGTAGGCAGTCAGTCCTGAGATAACTCATGCCTGTGCCTGTAGCCCTTTTTATTTTTAACTGAGGGAAGTATTGATAAAAAAAAAAAAAATTTGACATTTCAGAGTGAACAACTCACTGTCATTCAACACCCTCTCAATATTTTGCAGGATTCCACCTTTCTCATTCCCCTCTGCACTAAAATATAGCCCTTCACCATTACACAGTTTCTTCTCCTTCACCCCTCATACCCTAAACCCCTGGCAACAAGCCATTTGCTTTCTGTTTATATAGGTCTCCTTATTCTGAATATTGTACATAAATGAAACATATAATATATAACCTTTTATGTCTGGCTTCTTTCACTTACCCTAATGTTTTCAAGGTTCATCCATGTTTTAGCATATGTCGATATTTTATTTATTTTATTATGACTGAACAATATTCCATCATATTGAGAAATAAAATTCATATTTTAGTCTGTTTATCTGTAGAGAGACATTTGAATTGTTCTTTTGGCTATTTTGAATAGTGCTGCTACAGCCATTCACATGTAAGGATTTGTTTCATTTCCTTATTTTTAATCTTTTGAGCTTATAACTATGGTTCTGTGTAAGGCATCTTTGATGGTAATCTTGTCACCTAACTCATCAAGCAGTTGGACATCAGATCATGATTTTTTATTCTGTATTTTTAGGGTCGGTGGCGGGAGCAGCAGACTGAAACCTTTATAACTAACCCCTTCGATCATGCTTTTATGTTCGTTTTTCTTTTATATAAAGCTAATTTGAGAGGCTAGGGAGTTGGGGGTGTAGCTTGGTGGTTAGAGAGCTGGCCTAACATGCACCAGGCCCTGTGTTTGAGTCCCCAGCACCATGTTAGCCAGGCATGGTGGTGCTCCTCTGTAATCCCAGCACTCAGGAAGCTGAGCTAGGAGTATTGCCACATTTGAGGCCTGTCTGGGTACACAGTGAACTTGGGACCAGCCTGGACTATAGAGCAAGACCTTGTTGAGAGAAAGAAAGAGGAAAGAAGGCAAGCTAGCTAATTTTTGGTGGGGAAGTATATATGTAGAAATCATTTGGAAATACATTTAGCATAGTAAATTTAGGACCAGGCCTGGACTACAGAGTGAAACCATGTCAAGAAAAAAGGAAATGAAAGAGAGAGAGAGAGAGGGGCAAGCTAATTTCAAGAATTGTTTTATAACACTCACGTACATTAGTTTTAGAAACCAGGTCTTGCCTTCTCTTGATGGTGTTTCTCAGGCTGCCTGTATTGAAAAACGAGTTTTGCTTGGTCTTTCTAAGAAATCATTGACAAATACTTTTATAAAATATAAAAATCCAGTGACTATAAAAAATGATATGTAAACAACAAAACACATGAAATACAACCCCAGATTTTTATTACTCCTTTGGGTAAACTTGAAGTTGCTGTCAGTTTTCATCCTTTTACAACATAGTAACCGTCCATAGCTTTGCACAATTCCCTTGGGAACATTTTGCCCTACTGTGTAATATTTTGACATAATTGGAATTCTCTTTTGAATGATAAAATAAGAATTTTCTATTATTTCCAAGCAGCATGAGAATATATGCTGTGGAGAACATCGCAGCTTAATAAATTTGAAACATCTCTCTACTTAGAATGTTTATGATAGTGTTACTGAGTGAGATCTTTTTCTGGGATGGAGGAATGACATAGTGGTTAAAGAGCTTGTCTAGCAAGCACAAGGCCCTGAATTTAATTCCCCAGTATCACATAAGCTTGGCATAGTGGTGCACTCCTGTAATCCCAGCACTTGGCGACTGAGGCAGGAGGGTTGCTGTGAGTCTAAGGCTGGCCTGGGCTACGTAGTAAATTGAGGACTACAGCGCTACAGAGCAAGATCCAATCTCAAAAAAAAAAAAAAAAATGAATGAGATCTTTTTCTGAACCTTATTATCTGTGCACAAGGAGTCATCTCTCATTGAGCCAATTTCCACTGTAATCCATTCACTCTTGGGACCAGGTTACACAATGATGATTTCTATTTCTGTATCTGTGTTTTTGTATATACTGTGCATATGTATATATTTCTATCCAAAGTCCGCTCGATTTTATGGGGGAAAACTTCAAACTACAAGTTCAAAATGAAGTTTAGATGACAGTCTCTAATTTGAGTATTATTACCACCAGGCACAGATATATTATCCCATAATCTAAAAAAAAAAAAAAAAGAAAAGGTAAAGGGATAGCAGTAAGGAATATAAAATTATCAATAATAGCTCAGCAGTTAGGTCAAGCATTAAGTACCCAAGTTCGATTTCCCAGCACCACATACACTGGGTGAGGTGGCACACGCCTATAGCCTATAATCCCAGCACTCAGGAGGCTGAGGCAGGAGGATTGCCGTGAGTCCAAGGCCAGCCTGGGCTCCATAGTGAGTTCAGGACTTGCCTGGGCTGCAGCGCAAGACCTTGTCTCAAACAAACAAACAAAAAAATCAAATAAATTGTAACAAAAACAAATAGATCTGTATGTGTAAATGAATACTAAAAGGGAAGAAAGGATGAGAACCAGTATATAAAGGTGAGTCCAAGCATGGGGTACCTGCCAATGATTCCAGCCACTCAGAAAGCTAAGGCAGGAAAACCAAAGCCCGTGAGTTCAAGGCCAACCTGGGGAGCTTAGTGTCTTTATTAATGAATGAAAAAATTAATAGAAGAATGAGTGGATAAAAAGGCCAAGGAAAGTGTGATTGCTGAGTTGTACAATGCTTGCCAAGCATCCACAGCCCCAGGGTTCAATCCCTAGTACCATCAACAAAGTATAAATACAACTGTGCATCAAGTTTACCTTTTTACTTTTACTTTTTTGAGACAGTCTCTCTCTGTGTAGTTTACAGTGATCCTAAACTCACTGTGAAACCCAGGCTGGCCTTGAACCCAAGATAGTCGCCCTGCCTCAGCTTCCCAATGCTGGGATTAAAGGTGAGGGCAGCCACGTCCAGTTTGCGTGGTGCTAGGGAACTGACCTCAGGGACTTGAGATTACTAGGCAAGCACTCTAATGGCTGTGCTGTGCCTTCAGTCTCCAGTTTTACTTTCTTGTTAACTTTTAAAGGCCTGAAAACATGAATCTGGCTGTTTTCTTCGTTGAATACAATACTCAAATTTTTATTACTGAATTATTTTGTAAATTTGAGATGAATAAGGATACTCTAACTGAAATATCACTTCCACTTTGTACTTCAAAGATAATTTAAACTATGGAACGGACTGCATTAATATTACTACTCAAACTGATAAACAGTGTTATAAAATGTTTATTAAAATATTGCTTTGCACTGTTTTTATTAATTCTTTTAAGTAGATAAGTGTCTTTTCTTTCCTTTTTTTCTGTGATGCTGAGAAATTCACCCAGGGCCTTGCTCATTCTCAGGATGTTCTCTACCACTGAACTACTGTCCCAGCTCCTCCACAGTTGTTTTTAGACAATATCCGTGTATAATTTTGCTATAATACAGTGACTCCAAAAATAGTTTTCATAACCCTCTTTAGGAGACCAGAGTATTGAGTAATTAAAGAGAAACGAGGGACGCAAAAAGGCAGGTGGCTGGAGCTGGCTTCTTAATTCCATAGTAATCAGCTCTGCTTCACAAATAAAGTAAGTGCTAACCAAAAACCCGCCAGGCTTTGAAACAAAGAGCAGGGCACTGACCCTTGACAAGGAAAAAGGATAAAACTCTGAAGACCTCCCAGGAATCGTGTTGTCTAGTATCAGGGCTTTTAGAGAAACTAAGTTGAGGTATTATCTAGAATAATATCTTGCTATATATAATTTCTTATCAATTTCAGAATCCTTTTGCATATTATTTCCCATTACTGCTATAACAAATTACCATACTCTTACAGGTCAAGAATTTCAAATGAGTAGCTCTCCGGGAAAATCTGTCTCCCTCCCCTTCGCGTGTGCCGCCCACAGTCCACATGCCTTTGGCTTAAGGCTCTCTTCCTCATCTTCAAATCCAACAGCTTTGGACTGAGACCTTTGTGTGCTGCCAGCTCTCTGGTTCTTTCCCTTCTGTCTCTTCTCTCCTTTCACAAGGACCTTTGAGTACATTGAACCTATCTGATGAATCCAAGATTATCTCTCTCTCTGAAGGCTGTCCGATTAGCAGCCTTAATTCTGTCTGCCCCTCTAATCCTCCCCTTCCCATGTAAACTAACATGCTCTCGTTTTCCAGGGATTAAGACCTGAACATTTTGCCTGGAAGAAGGCATTAGTGTGTCAACCCCAGTAATATCCCACTCTTGCTTACTGCAACCCTATTCAGTAGGTAAGGAAAATGTTTAAATATGACAGTCTCCTAGAAGTAAATTAGCTGGCCCAAAGTCACAGGGGTCATAAAGGCAGGATTGGTGTTCTATCAGAGATCTGTTTCTAATATTGTATCCTCTTTTTCTCTCTACTGTGCTACCTTCAGAAACATAAGTGAGGATGCTAGCTTCACAAAAACATAGACAACATTCCCAGTCAGCTGTGAGTGTGCTTATGATTAATTCAAATGTAGACCTTCAGGCACCACAATCGTATGGATATTTTCCAGCAAGGAAAATGTGACAACTTAACCAGTACAGGCTAAATCTGTAACCCTCCAAAAACAACTATACATTGACTGAGAAGATACTTGAAAGTTCTGTGAAATTTTGATTTCCAGTCCAATTTTACTAATAACAAAAAAATGAGTATTATTTTCTTGTACTCACCTGTCAGAAGAATAATGGTGGTATGTGCCTGTACTCCTGGCCATGTGGTAGCTGAGTCAGGGGGATCATAAATTTGAGGCCAGCCTGGCGACTTAGCAACACCCTGTAAATTTTTAAATAAGGGTCGGTGATCCTTGCCTGTCTTGTGTAAAGCCTGTTTTCATTCCCTAGTAAAGCCAAAAGAAAAGAAAAGAAACAGAAAGGAATTTTAAAAAAAGAAAAACAAAACAAAGAAGCTATGTCTCCCGAAATTTAGCCATCCAGTTTAAAACTCAGATCTACAGTTTCATCAGAACTTATCTAAATTTGCTTTGCTTTTCATAGTTTCTTGGTAAAGTTAACTTTCTTAAGATTGCTCAGTTATATTTCAGTAGTTCCTGATGCTGACTCATGTTATATTCTTTATTTGCATTAATAATGCTTGTGCTCACCTCTCCTACCTGAATTAGCTCCGTAGGGAGGGTTTGCTATCATTGTAATTGTTGTGTCCCTATATCTAGACAGAGTTCTTATTCAGCATTTTTTGGATGAGTGGATGGATGAGCAAATAAATAAGAGAAAACTGCTGGCTTTGAGTATATATTAAATATTTAATTTGAATTGTTCTAGTTTGTCAGCTTTGATTCAGCTTGTGTAGGAGTATGTACTCTTGTCCAGACACCTAGCCTAAGGTCCAGTTTCTTTGTGGTAGTTGCTTATGACCCAGATTCTGCTGATATCTACTTCAAAACTATTTTCTAAAAGCAAACATTGTCAGTTAATTTACTTCTTCCCACCCTGACTACTACATTCCCCCTCAGCCTGCAAATGGTTGAGTGCACCTGATAAAACAGATGCTGTGCTCAAATCAAAACAAATGGAAAGTACTGTGTGTTTTGGCAGCTTGCCTTTCTTCCTTTGCCTATTTTTAAAGCAGAGCTTTCCTAGGATGTAATTTCCTGTGTAGTGTGGCCGATATGGCCTGCTTAAAGACTTTCAGTCTTGCAGTAATTGAAATGTAAACTTACTGAAGCATTAGTATGGTTTTGCAAATTTTTTCAAGCTCATACCATCTTATGTCTTGAAAATAGAATGTTTACTTCCAAGTCATGTGTAATTGCTGTAGCTTTTCTAGGAAACCAGTGTTCTTACTCTGAGAATGTTGGAGAAAGCAGCAATGATTGGCTAATAATACTTAAAAATTAAAATCAGATATTTGGTCCCGAGATTTCCTGTGAACAAGAACAAAGAACAGGAAAAAATTGTGGGAGATTACTCTTTAAATCTTTATAAAGGGTCCAGAAACGTCCCTCTAAAACTCTGACTTGTTTTTTTGTTTGTTTGTTTTCTTTTTGGTAAATAACCTGATTTTTGATGGATTATTTAGGTGATTTGGAACTGAACAGCTATACCACGTGGCTGCTGATTCATTAAATTTAAAGTGGTCTGCTAGTTTTGGATCAGAGATGCAGGAGAGAAACATGCTGAAGAACGTTGTTGTCAAGAAGTGTTCTCTATTTTAATGAAGTATTCATTTGAATGCTAGGGAGTTAGCTCAGGCGTGGAATGCTTGTCTAACATGTGCAAGGCCCTGTGTTGGACCCCAGCACTGGCAGAAAAATTACATGATTCAAGGATTTTAATAATTTCCAATGTTTAAATATTATTCTAGTGAGTAAGGTAGTAGTCTTACTGAAAGTTAGTTTTTCCAGACCTCTTGCTTATCTGTTTATTTTCCATTCTGATCTGTTTTTAATTTAGTCTTTATTTTTATCGAAGGTATACTTGGTTTTAACTTTTAAAAAGTCAACTAGTTTTCCGAGACTTACAGTGAAAAATAATAGTTCCTCTTTTCCCATGCCTGTTTCTAAATATTTAGAGGCAACTGTTTTCAACTTTTCGGAATCCGGTACTTGTTTCCATATACTGAATAAGCATGCTGCATTTCTGTTTCTTCATTTTTTTATTTTAATTTATTATTTTTTTTGGGGGGGGGGGACAGGGTCTCACTTTGTAGCCTAAGCTTGCCTTGAACATACTGTGGAGCTCAGGCTGGCCTTGGACTCAGCAATCCTTGTGTCTCAGCCTCCCTAGTGCTGGGATTGACAGGTGTGCATCACCACACCCGGCTTATGTGGTGCTTCGGGAATCAAACTTGGCTACTTAGTGCTTGCTGTAGAGCTTGCTAGGTGAGCACTTTAACCACTAAGCCATTCCTCCAGCCCAAAATGGGTGTATTTTCAAATGGACTTCTTTCTTTAAAGCCTGATTTAGGAGGTACCCCGTGCTGCTGTACACACATCCGCATAGCCTCTAGTGGCATTGCAGTATAATTTGGATTGGATCAATATCTGGTATATATGTTACTTAGGCCAAGTTAGAAAGATACGCAGATATCACAGCATCAGGAACCAGACTTGGCCTCTTCATCTCCTCATCATTACCTCTTAGTGTATCTTCAAACAAGTCAGTTGACCTTTCTGTGCTTTTTTATCTGTTAAAGGAATGCAGTAGTACTTACTTCCTCATGTGGAGGTGAGGATAATGAGTTAACGTATGTAAAGCGTTTACGTTATTACTTGACATATGACAAATACCTGATACATAATTATTTTCCTATGTGAACATCGCTGGGTATGGTACCACACACCTGTAATCCCAGCACTCAGGAGGCCGAGTCAGGATTGCCATGAATTTGAGGCCGGTTTGGACTACTCAGTGAGTTCGGGACCAGGCTGGAATATTCACCAAGTCCCTGTATCAGAAACAGGAAGAACAGAATATGTGCGCACTGTTTGCTGCTGATCCCTGTGGTACCCCTACCATCACCATTGTTTTCCTGGGTGTTTTTTGTTGCTCTGTTGGTTTTTTATTTTGTTTTATTTTTAGTTTTTTGGTTTTTTTGCAGCACTACCATCCAACCCAGAGCCTTGCGCGCACCAGGCAAGTGCTCTACCACTGAGCTACACAGTTGGGCTGTTGGTTCCATTTGTTTGGTAATTTCTGTACTGGCTGCACATTTGGACGCAAAATCTACTAGAATCTGTAAATTTCTTCTCAGCACATTTACATCCAGTAGATACTCTGGATTGGCAATTGCTCTGGATTCTCTGATGCCTTAATTGCATGGCTTCCTGTTTCTAATTTTATTTTCTCATTTTGATGAGTTGCTTCCTTCCTAACAAGGCTATAATGAGACAAATTATTTGAAATGCTAGTTTGGAAATAATTGTCCTTCATGATTTTTCTAGCAATTTTTGTTTCTTTTGCAGTACTGGGAATTGAGTCCCGGGCCCTACCAACCACTGGGTGAGCACTTTACCAGCCCTTTTTTACCTCAAGATTTTGAAACCACTTCTGTGTTGTCTTTGGGCTTCTGACATTGGTTTTGGGCTGTTCTGATTCTTACCTGTTTTTTCCTCCATGCAAGAAGTTTATGAGTACTTTTCTGTTTCCTCTTTGTTTTAAAATATGATGTTTATGTGTTTTGCTGTGAGTTAATTTCACTCAGTTTTGCTTAATCTTCAGTAGTGTATTTTAACCTGGGAATTCATTGGCTTTCATTATTTCATTATTCGGTTGTTTATTCTGTTTTCACTCTTTGTTCTATCTGTGACTCCTTTTATTCAAGAACTTGAACTGTTTGTCTGATTGTCTTGTCTTTTTTCCTTCTTTCCTTTCTCAGCCCTTTTGCTTTACTTTCTGATACAGTTCCTCAGTTTTATTCTTTTTTCTTTCTGATACAGTTCCTCAGTTTTATTCTTTTTTCTTTCTTTCTTTCTTTCTTTCTTTAGTGCTGGAGATGGAAACCAGGACCAGGTGTGTCATAGTTACTTATTCATTGCTCTGACAGAATACCCAACATCAACAAATTAAGGGAGAAAAGATATATTTAGCTTATTGTTTTAAAAGGTTTCAGTCTGTTCATGGGCAGCCGACAATGGTGGAAGCACATGACTGAGGCTGGAAAGCTGTACCTAGTTGCAGGAATTCCGGTGAGAGAATAGGCCTAAGGACTCTCAATATTGTTTTGTGAACTTTTATTTAATCTCTACTAGCTACGTACTCAGCTGTAGCCAAGATTTACAAATCAAGAAACCCTTCCATTTACCCTTTCCAGAGCATAGGTCTCAGGGTTCCTTTGGAGAAGGAAGGGCATCATGAGATGCTCACTTGGACTCTTAAAGCAGCCTTACAGCCAGCCTTCCTGTCTGCAGCCCTTTTTGACAAAGAATAGTGCAAAATTGGTGAACGCCGTACTGTGAAATTGGTTTGCAGTTTTTTCCGCAGCCTGCTTACTATTTAGTTTTCTCAGGTCTCCTAAGTCAGTAGCAACTCATCCATTTTTTTCCCCTTGCTTCCATTCTCTTCTATAGTCTGTCTTTTTAGAAGATCTTACTTCATTGTTGTTTTAATGGGATTTTCAGAGGAAGTAACATTAAATGCATATATTCAGCCTGCCATCTTTACTTAGATTTCCAAATTGATTTTGTGATACTTACAGTTGAATTACACTGTGGTATCAGGTAAGACTTACAGGTCGGGGCCCTAGCTCAGTGATTAAAGTAGCAAGCACTATACACAAGGTCACTTCCCCAGCACCACACAAGCTGGGTGTTGTGGCGCAAGCCCGTAATCCCAGCAGTCGACAGGCTGAGACAGTAGTTCCGCCATGTAGCCTGGGCTCCATAGTGAGTTCAGGACCAGCATGGGCTACAGAATGAGACCTGGTCTCAAAAAGGAAGGCATATCATTAATATTAACTTTTAAATATGGTCAGATAGGGAGTTGGTTTTAAAGTAGCATATATTTTCATATTTTCAATCCTCAAAAATAATTTTTTAACTTAATTTTAGCTGACACAAAGTGAGTGCACGTGTACCATGTCTTAGACGTTTTAGTTATTTATTTATTCATTTATTTATGATACTGGGCATCAAGCCTAAGGCCTTCACCCTGAAATATATATCCCTTGATCATTTTTTAAAAAAGTTTTGGTTTTTGAGGCAAGGTTTTATCAACTTGCTAAATTGCCCAGGCTGTATTCAAACTTAGAATCCTCTTGCCTCAGCCTCCCTCCCTCCTGGAGTGCTTGGATTATAGACCTGTGCTGCCACTGGGTGGATTTATAAATTAGGTTTTTGTTTGTTTTGTTTTTCCAATTCTGGGGATTAGACCCTAGGCAATTTTTTTGTTCTTGTTTTGTTTTGTTTTTAAGACAGGATCTCCTCTGTAGCCCAGGCTGGTCCTAAACTCACTGTGGAGCCCAGGCTAGCCTTGGACTCAGGACTGTCTCAGCCTCTTGAGTGCTGGGATTACAGGTGTGCACCACCATGCCTGATTTATGTGGTGCCAGGGATTCGAACTTGAGTACTCATCTCTTGTTTTAGCGTTTGCTAAGCAAGTGCTTTAACCGCTGAGCCGTTTCTCCAGTCCCTGGACCCAAGTCATGTTGTGCAAGCACTGAACCACGGAGCTACACTGTCAACCCTTAAATCAAATTTTGATAAAATCACAATTTTAAATTACCTTGGAAAGTTCATTTTCCTTTCATGAATTAAGTTTACTTAAATTATTTGATGATTATTCTTCATAAACTTGAATTTTTTGATATGGGATCAGGTTTGCCTAGCTCATGTTTTCTATATATATGTATATATTTGTCCTTCAAGAATCATTGATACTGCTGCCATTGTGAAATGACTTATGCTCTTACGGTTTCTAAGACCAGATTGTACCTGATCACCGTAGGACAATTACAATGGATTTAGCTTTATGGATAAAAGATTTTTTAGTTGGAGGTCTGAAAATAAATGCCTAATATAGTTCTTTCTAAAGGTTTTGTCTGAGAATTAAAGTAACCCCTGGCCTTTATGAAATTAGGTTAAATGCATTCCCACAATCTGCATGCCGAGATGCAGTGGGCCGACCGCGGCTGCCTGTGCATTTCTAGCTGCTAGTGAAAATGCTTTGCAAAACATACAAAAAAAAAAAAAAAAAAAAGATTCTCACAGAAGCACTAAGCGAGTCAGGCTTTTCCTAATATTTGTAAAGAATTCCACCAACTGTATAGTGCCAGTAGAGATGGATTTTTTTAAAACAGTGACAGAAGCAGTTGTTTCCATTAAAGGAAATGTTGCTAAGAAGTAAATTGGAGAGAGGCCTAGCCACCCTCACCCTAGTTCCTAGTGATGAAATAATTGAAAGTCATAAAAGTTACAATAACCAAAATACCTTGGCTGCCCCCACCCGTGCAGCAGGAAGACATGGACTCAGAGGCAGCCAGTGTCCCACTGTCCTCTCACCTGTTCACAACCCTAATTACCACTTTGAAGAAATCCACAGTAAGTTCCAAACAGGAGAAATAATAACAGACTACAAGTCAAAAGTCCAGTAGTAGTAGTAGGCCAACTAAAAAATTAAAATGACAGTGACACATAACCCAGCTAGTATATGTTTCTGAATATAATAGTTTTTAAAAGATTTTATTTTTAGAAAGGAAGAAAAGAGAAACAAGGAAAATATCAGAATTAAACTATAGCAAGTAGACAATGTAAAGCAGTACAAAAGCCAACAAAACACTCTAAAAAACCAGGGGAATTAATGTGTCTAAGAATTGTTCATTGAATGAGCTTACTAAAATAAACACTTGAAATCCATAAAGCCAGGGAAGAGTGTAAAAAGAATTGACAAATGAAGAAATAAGGAAATAGTTTTAAGTAAGCAGTGCTAAATTTAATTGACAAAATATTAAGCTACTTTAATTTTTATTAATAAAAATGGGAAGTTTTCTACTGTTATCAAATATACCTGGACTTTTGTTTTCTGCTAAAGGTGGCACAGGTTATACAGTGAGCCTTCCTCTTTCACACCGGTCCAGGGTCTGCCTTTGGAACTCCCAGACTTGCATATCGTCTTCCCATTGTGTCGTTTTAGAAATAGTGTGTTACCAGTTCCAGCTGCAGTCATCAAATTGCCAACCAGGTTGCCATCCCACTGTGAAAGTCCTCCTAAAAATGTAACAGCTAGAGCGTTCCCAAAGATTTCAGCTAAAAAAGCGAAATGAAATCCTCACCGTTTTATATAAATTTAAACATATATGAAAAAGATGTTACTTCAAAACAAATACAAGAAAATGAAAATCTTTTGAACAACTATAAAAAATTAGAATTTGCATTTTCACCCAAATTTTGTTCATCCACTATTAGAATAAATTTTTCTTTAAAGAAACTAAATCATTTTTAACTGGGCCTCATGGCATCAGCCTATAATCCTAGCAGTCTGGGAGGATGAGACAGGAGGATCACAAGATCAATCAAGCCTGGGCATCTTAGCACCTCAGCAAGACCCTGTCTCAATAAAAATAAAAATAATCTGGGATATAGTTACATGTGAAGGTTCTGGGCTTGGTTGCCAGTACCCCCCAAAATAAAACCATTTTTTGAAAAATGCAAATCCAAATTCTGCTGGTAAAATGGAAAATTGTTGCAAAAAGTCTTGAAAAGATACAGAAATAAATATAGTTGAGTAGTTTGTATTTTACAAAATCACAGTAATTTCCAAAGCTTTCCAGAAGGTATCTTCAAATGAAGATCTAACGCTTTGATTTTATTGTTATATTCTTCTTAGTAAAATTGTCAAAATAAATTACTAAAGCCAATGGGGGAAGTTTTTGGCAGTGACACTGTTTGAATGTAATTTCAGCCTATAAGCAAGGTTTTCTCCCTGCAGGAGGCAGATTTAGTCCCAAGGCAAGACTTCAGTATGTACCTTCTCCTTACAAGGGAAAGGTGCCTTCAACAAGTTTTCTGTGTCCAAACAGTCCTGTGGATTTAGGATGAGTAGATGAGGGCTGGAGGAATGGCACAGCGGTTAAAGCGCTTGCCTTGCAAGCGCAAGGCCAAGTTTGGTTCCCCAGCACCACATAAAGCTGGGTGTGATGGCACATGTCTGTAATCCCAGCACCTGGAAGGCTGAGGCAGGTGGACTGTCCCGAATCCAAGGCCAGCCTTGGTTGCAGAGTGAGACCCTGTCTCAAAAATGAGTAAAAAGAAAAAAGATAAGTAGTCAGGAACATTCTTGAACTTTTGGGATAGAGAAGCCAGTTGGGTAATGTTGGCTCGATGCCTTCGAGCTACATTTTCAGTGTTTGTATTGAACAAGTTGGATCTCAAAGCAAAGCTCATCTTTTCACCAAACCTTTTCTTACACTCTTGCAGAGAAGTCGTCACTCTCTGCTAGTTGGTGTTATGAGAACGTGCTCTGAGCAGCCTTCTTTTGCATGCTTGCATGCCATAAGGAGCACAGGAGTCCCTGGGAGGCTTCTGGTCTAAGCTTGAGATTCTGCATTTCCCTCACAGCTGTTGGTCCGCACACCATGGCTCAAGTAGCAGGGATTCTGTGCAGGTTCTAACTCATCTCACACATCCAAAGCATGCCTGGAAAGCAGTGCCACACGTGTGTTATTCCACCAAGTCAGAGAGTTGAGGCAAGAGGATCACAAGTTCAAGGCCAACTTACTGATTCAGCAAAACTCTGGAGTCTAAGTATGGCACAGTGGTGGAGTGCCCCTGCATGAATATCCAGAATCATAAAACATACACACCCACACCTTCTTCTCCTCAGGAGCCTGCACCGTGCCACTCAAGCAGCCCTTTTTCCTCGGCATCCCATGTTTTACACTCCACTTCCCACCAACCCAAATATGAACCTCAATTCTGACAGGTTGATGGCAAAAGCTTTTTTTTTTTTTTTTGAGACGGAGTCTCACTCTGTGGTAGAGGCTAGCCTAAAACTCACAGCAGTCCTTCTGCCTCAACCGCCCAAGTGCTAGGATTACAGGTGTGCACCACCATATCTAGCTTATGTGGTTCTTGGGAATCAAAGTCATGGCCTTACCCTTGCTAGGCAAGTACTCTACTTGCTGTGCTATTCCTCCAGCCCCACAAGTGCTTTTGAAGAGAAGTTATGGTAACACAGGTTTTTCCTCAGTCATGGTGGAGAATTATTCCTCTTATTGTAACTCCATTTTTTTTTTTTCCCACCAGGATTTGCTTTCTCAGGAGAACTGTGTCATTCTAGGACTGCAAGAGGCTGGTTCTTACATAAACTGAACTCTACCTTTAAACTGTGCTTTGGAAACCATAGTTTAAAGATGCAACTAGAATGTACTGTGGTATCTGACCTAGAAAAGGAAAATTTCCATTTGCTGTATCAGTAATGGCTTGCCTGTGACCTGCGGAAAGAGTTTTCCATGTCCTTTAGTAGCTAGGTTAGTTCCTTTGTAGAAGTAGCAGGGTGGAATCAGTGATGTGAAGTTGCCTGAGGACTAGAGAGGCCTCATTGCCTTAGAACCGTGCCATGCCTTGGCAATGTCTCAAATAGGGAACTAGGAAATGTTATCGTTGAAGACTTTGGGAGCAAGAGGAGAGAGGAAAAAGTGTGATGGCAATTAAGAATGGAGAGTAAGTCAGCCAATAGATGGCCGTGTAGCACGGTTTGCATCACTCTGCATAGGCTCTTTCCCATGCTGAAAATCCTGGGAAATCCTACATCTTGTTGTCACAAGACAACTGTGTCTCACAAATGCGTATTATCCCAAATAAATCAAGATGACTTTAAACAGAAAGAAAAAAAGTGAAGCGTGAATTCTCAGCCAGTGAGGATGGAAAGAGTTATTTTGGGACTGAGAATTCATTCCTTCCCAAATTCTGCTCTTGGGAACAGTTCCCTTAAGCAGTTCCTGCTTTTTGCATCTTCTTTTCAACACTCCTTTAAAATTAATTATCATCTAGTTTTTAACATTACTGTGCTTTCCCTTCTCAAGTTTCTTGAACTATCTGAGGTCAGGGATGAGATATGTGGAACTTGGGTGATTCAAGAGTGCAAGAGAGCATCCATTTCTGTTTACAGTCTGACCTGTTTTAGTTCACTTTAACACCTCATGCATGTAAATAGTGTGCGGTTTTATCCTTCCCAACAACAGGATATTCCAGAAGGTCTATGGCATCCATAACTGTAGGTAAACAATATTGCATGTTCAGCATCTCAAGGTTTACCACCGCGCCCACCCCCACCCTCCC
The DNA here is from genome assembly GCA_004027205.1 of Ctenodactylus gundi. Taxonomy (NCBI): domain Eukaryota; kingdom Metazoa; phylum Chordata; class Mammalia; order Rodentia; family Ctenodactylidae; genus Ctenodactylus; species Ctenodactylus gundi. The sequence goes on along the minus strand of PVKB01002393.1, from coordinate 25,489 downwards.
AGTCATGGTAGTCTGTAGACATACTCAAATGTGGCAGTGGGTAAAGAGGTGCTTTGAAGTCCAGAATCCCGACACTCTCCTTATCTGACATATTCTCACTTGACTCCCTCTTTAAAAAAACAACCAGCTCTCCTCCATGGTCTCTCTTCTCTTTGGATTTAGCAGCAAGTAGCTTATTTTTATGCCTTTAACTTGGCACAGCATTGAGAAAAATTCCGTAACTGAGCCATCTGGATTGGATAAAAGAGGGAGTTTTTCTGTTTGATTTCTCATTTTTGTTCCTCTTTGTTTAAAGGGGAGAATCATTTTGAAGTAACCAAATTATTGCATAATGTTAATTAAACAAAAATCCTTTCAACTCTTCACTGTTTCCAAAGAATTCTGTATCAGAGGATCTCTGAGTTGTCTCTGAAATGTGGTGTAGAGTGAACGCTCTGGGTGAATTGCCTTGAGTGAGGAACTAATAATGGTCAGAAAATAAAGTTCTCTTTGGGTGGTCTGAAACTCAGCAGTGTTTCTTTCTCTTTAGACTCAGCAAAGTTGTTTTTTCGCCCCTGGTGAAGCACATTTTAGCATTTTATGCTCTGGATTTACTTAGTGTGGTTATACTTGAAATCATTAGGCATACGTAAGTTTTCATTTTTCCTAAAGACCAGCATTACTAGCTCTATGAGTCAAAGAATCTGTAATTGAGAGAATTTGAAAAAAAATTCTGATGTTGATCACTTTTGAAAACTTTGACAAAACAGATGATTTTGTTTGTTACAAGCCACTCCTTGGAGTTCATGTCACTTGTTTGATTCATATCAATTCAGGCCTTTAAAAAACTTTTTATTTTGAGACGGGTCTTGCTGGTTAGCCCAAGCTGGTCCCGAATTCACTATGGAGCCCTGGCAGGCCTTGGAGTCATAGCAGTCCTCCTGCCTCAGCCTCCCAAGTACTGGGATTACATGGCCAGCTTTATGTGGTGCTGGGGAATTGAACTCAGGTCCATGCACTTGCAAAACAAGCACTTTTACCACTGTGCCATTCCTCTAGCCCCAGGCCTTAAAATTTACAAAATAGTTCAGTAGAAGTCTTCTCTGTGCTGGGACTGTGATAATGAGCAAGACAATCTCAGTTCCAATTGATTCTTACAGTCTAATGACAGGGATAGTCATTATATAAGCCAACCACATGTATATGCTTCAGAGGAAAAGTACAGCGCACAAAGATAGATATGACCTCTCTTTGAAGTGAAATTTTCATACAAGACTACAATATGTAATTTATAATAGAATATTAGTATTTACACATTAGATCCAACATCGTGCTGATAATCTCCTATTCTCTGGGATTGGTGCTATATATCAAATGCATGACCTCTTTTATGCTAGGCAAGCACTTCACCAGCAAGCTACCACCCCAGTCCTGCTATTCTTCTGTATGTTCATACTCAACCCCCTCCCCATGAACATGAAAACATGTTGGGAGTTGAAACACCCTGACATGATGTTTTGTGACTGTTTCATGTCAAAGGCTTTGTTCACAACAGGCCATATGTGATAGTTATCAAATTCATTATATCACTTTCATTTTTCTTTTTGTCATACAATTATAAATAAGTATGGTTATATCATTTAACAAATGATTATCATTGTTGTTACATACAATGCTGACCATAGCATATTGATGTGTGATTGAGCCAGACTGCTCACCTATCATCCCAGTGCCCAGGAGGCTGAGGGCAGGAAGACTTTAAGCTTGAGGCAGCCTGGGCTCCAAAGTGAGTCCCTGCAAAAACTTGCTTTGTTGAGAAATGTTAAGACTGTGAAATGAGGCCCACTTTTCTTTTGGCATCAAGGTATATAAATGCATTCCCACCCACTAAGTGGCGCATGGTCTTCTGATAGTAAATTTAGCGTATGGGTATGTTCATTTTTACAGTACTCGCTCAGCCTTTAAATATCCTCTAATTCCTCAGGGAGAGGGAAGGGAAGAAAGCCATCCTATGACTGTCTGGAATTCTGAAATGCTACAGCTTTATAAAGCCTTCAGGATTTTGAGTAATAATAAAGCAAATACTGGCTTGTTAAGAAGGATAATCTAATCCATGTACTGTATAAACCAGAATATAATTTTAGATACTAGGTTTTATATCATGGATGACTCTTTAATCTTCAAAAGAATTTTCCTAATTAGAAGAGTATATTTTTTGAAAAATAATTCTTTTTGATATTGAAATGAGCTTAAGGTTTCCATTTGTGAACTCTTATTTTAAATTACTATACTTACCACATTTCTCTAGTCATGAAAAATGTAATAGGTAAAGTTTCAAAAGGTGAAAAATGACTGTCATTTCGTGTGATCACATGCAAGAGAAGTTTATTACCGAATAATTAGGAAAAATGAAAATTACGATCTTGCTTGTCAAGTTGACCCAGTTCATTAATTCTTTTATTAAATGTTCTCAAGCATGTGTTTTGGCCAGGTCCTAACATTGTACTCTAGTAGACACCAGAGACAGCTTTGAAAAGGAAAACAAAATCAACAGAAGTGAACATCAAACACACAACATGTTCATGTCATTTTCCCACTGGCTCCTTGGATATCTGGCCAGGCTCCCACTCACAATATATTTCCTTCAAACTCTATGCATGTTTCTAATATGTATGTTTATCTGATTTCTTGGCTTGTTGGCTGTTGGAAGAGGTTGTTGCTGAAGTCACATAACTGACAATGCAAGATGGTAGCTAACAGTTTCATAGAGTTGGGGGCCACATTTGCCATGGCATCACAATGGTAATTTCAAATAGTATCTTCCACCCTTCCCAGTTGCTGCATGAGAACTCAGTGCTTCCTACCCACTCATCATTTCCCAAATTCTGAGAATCCTCTAAGATTGTCCCAACCAGAGTTTCTGAAAATGAGCAGACCTTCTTCACTTTTTTGTACCCACCACCACTAGCCAGGACATTAACCATGCCACAGAGACCCCTATTATCACTGTGACTGATGTCTACAAAATTTTAGAACCTTTGCTCAGGTGCGTGTACCCTATCAAGCTCCTCAGAGAGAGAAGTGTGCCCTCTCATCCCAGGAAGGGCTAAGCTGCTGTGATCATAATATGCAACTAAAATGCAGTGATGGGAGAAATACAGAAGTATATTCCTAACAGTCCAACATGGGACAAGGAATTCATTTCTACAAGGAATCCTCCTCATGCAACTATGTAAGAACCGGGGCTCGGCCCACTTTCCACAGATAGCTTCCCAAGCTGCTGTGCTCCCTGCCAGCCCAGCAAGAGGAAGGGAAGACTAGGAGGGAGGGACACTCCCACTGCTCCAAAGCTTCAGGCCATGTAATCTGGACGATACATGGCCCCACTATCTGTAAAGCTAAAACTTAAAAGCACCGCTCCTGGCTGGGCTACTTGCCAGCCACACTTTGCCACTGTGCCCTTCTGTGGATAGCAAGATGTCACCTCCATGCCTCTCTCGTTTCATTATCCTAGACCTCCCATTCTATCCCTTTCTCCACTAGCCCCCGAGGAGGTAAGGGCCATAAAGTCTGCTCCAGCTCTTCCTTGGGCAGCTCCCTCACCCATCCACAAAAACAACTTTCTAAAAACCTATGCTGTTCTTCTCAAATCTACTCCCTGCCCACCCATGGCCAGACGACTTGCTCCCCACTGCATAGTGAAGGCTGAGACACTCCGCCGTGAGCCACTTCATTTCTCCTCCCATCACAGCCTCTCTTTTCTTCCTTTCCCTCTATTCCTGCTTCTTTCCTCTGCCCACTTGTCCGTCTTTACTCCTCCTCATCTTAATTCCATCTTTTTCAATGAATCTTCTTCCATTAAGTACTCTGGCTTTCTCATTTCATGATCTGTCTCCGCAGTAAAATGTTAAATCCTTGAACAGAAGCCATCAAACTGGTGTTCTGTTCTCTTGGCCTGATGTAGGTGGGGTGGTTTTACCGTGGTATTAATGATATCACTGCTAATGATGCCACCTGAGTCCTCAATAATTCACTAACTTGTGTTTGGTAGGGAAGATTAGACAAACCAGAGAGTGTGGGTTTGTGTTCATCTCAGCGTTCCTACCTGTGGAGTCAGTTTTTTTTCTTTTTCAGAGCTTTTCATGATCACCAACTAGGCTACACAGAAATTTATCAAGTTTAGGGCACGCTGCTTGCCCTATGAGCTGTGTCTTATGATACATGCCTTCTTCCTGACAGTGAGTTGTCACCCATGGTGAAAGTGTTCATCACTGAGATTAGGTTATAGACTGAGAAGGTCCAGAGACTTCTAAGAAAAGGTTCGGTTCTGCTTTCTTGATGTTCATTGTTTTCATGGTGGTCTCTAAATAAATTTGTGGATTTTATTAATCGTTACTCTTTGTTTCTGCTTTTCCTCAAATACAGATTTGTACTAGTGACCTTTTTACCCAATAACATCAAAGGTAGATTGTGATTTGTTAAAGTCACCTATTAAGCACCTGCCTTTTGTTTGCAAAATGTGTCTGCACTGAACACATACAGACTATATTTCTTGTTTCTTCTTCCCTGAACACTATAGTATAATAGCTATATATGTAATATTTGCATGATACAAGTATAATGTAGGCAATCTACGTAGTACTTACAATCTGTATATTATCTGATTGTATTAAATTGTAAGTAATCTAGAGATGAAGTATGACAGGTTATGAATAGGTTATATGCAGTTACTCTGCTGTTTATATAAGAGAATTAAGTATTACAAAATTCATTATTTTCAGGGATCGTGGAAGAATCCTCTGCAAACACAGAGAGACAACTGTATGTTCATAATGTTATCAATGTGATGGTTCTTATCCTACCAGCTTTTAGTGTTAATATTGCATTTTGTTATTGGTGTTTTCAGTTGATCTAAAGAGGTTGGTTTTTTGTTTGTTTTTTTGTTTGTTTGTTTGTTTTTTGAGATAGGGCCTTGCTCTGTAACCCAGGCTGGCCTTGAACTCACTATGAAGCCCAGGCTAGATTTGAAGTTACGGTAATCCTCCTGTCTCAGCCTCCATAGTGCTAGGATTACTAGGATTACAAGCATGTGGCACCACACCCAACTTAAATAGTGCTGGAGAATCAAACCCAGGGCCTTGCACTTGTTAGGCAAGCACTTTAACCACTGTGCCATTCCTCCATCCCCTGAAAAATATTGGAATATTTTCTTTATCTTCACATATGTTTAATTATAATTTTGTGACTTCCCCTTTTTTTAAACTTTGGCTTTTTTTGGTGGTGAGGGAGCAAAAACTTAAACAGTAAGCTGAATAGCCTTGTGGTATAGTTTTAATTAATAAAAAGCTTTGCTGAGTAATCATTTCATGTAAAATTCTGGACAGATCCATTAATGAAAAAAATAAAGCAGAACATCTTCAAGGTCAAATTTCTTTATGGTTCTTCATGAATAACACATGCTTATTGAATTACATTTAACTTTCAATTATCGGCTGGGTTCAGCAAACCATGTACATTTCTGAAAAGGAAAATTGAAAAATCCGTAAGTTCAAGAGGACTGTCAAAAATGATTCATTAAAGACACAGTAAAAACTGAGGAAATTTTACTTATATAAAATTACAGTTAATGCTCCAGGAAAATTGTTGAAAACCTAATTGACCGGATAGTTTGTTCTTGAGAAGTTGCTTTGTCTTGTCACAAAGGTTTTCCTGGTCCTTGCCCACAAATTTATAAGTAATACCATTAGTAAGTTTTCTCATGATATTGGGACGTTGACTCATACTGGACCTAGCATGTCCACTGTAGTAAGGATAGCAGAACATTTTTTATCATAGATATGTGTTGTGTTTTTTATGGATAAACATCATGTATTTTTTTAGTGCGTTTCACTATTTTTTGATGAGCTCATTTGAAAACTGTACCCCAGGTTACTTTTTAAATCTTTGAGACTAGCAGAAGGCAAACCATTCAGGAATATCAGCAAATAACTGCTGTCTGGACTCTATCCCTTCTACCTTTGTTCAATTCTTACCAGATAAAGTGTTAAAATGTGTGGACTATTGCTTTTATCCCTTTGAAAGCTAATTATGGTCATGAAATAATAAAAATAGAAAATAATAAATTAAAACTGACACTTAAATACTTCTGTTTTTCTAGTTTTGCTAAGCTGTCTATGAGAAAGGCCAAATTTAAGTTAAACCTCCACTCTTCTGAAGAGAGATGTCACTATTTACACTGAAATCCCAATGCTGAGTGCAAGAGAACAGAGACTGTGAGGACCAGGATCTCCTAGGGAAACAGCAAGAATAGTCTGGTGGCAGCCCCTTGCTTAAGGCCATCATTTAAGCTTCAAGGTGGACTTGGTCTCCTTCAGCCACTTCCTAGCTTAGTGACCTAGAACAGTTTATCTATTTTGGTCCTCACTAGAATGAAGGGAGCTTACCATGTGATTTATTTTCAGTCTCTACCCTAGGGAACACTGGGGTTTCTTGGAGTCCTCCCACGACTCACAGGATACAGCCTCAACAGTGTTCATATAATACTTTAAGTAGTCTTTCTTGGTGTTACTGGACATTAAGCCCAGGGCAACATCTCTAGTCCATTCTCTCTCTCTCTCTCTCTCTCTCTCTCTCTCTCTCTCTCTCTCTCTCTCTCTCTCTCTCTCTAGTCCATTCTCTCTCTCTCTCTCTCTCTCTCTCTCTCTCTTTCTCTCTCTCTCTCTCTCTTTGTCTCTCTCTCTCCCCCTCTCTCCCATCTCTCTCCTCTCTCTCTCTCTCTTTCCTTCTCTATTTATTTATTTATTTATTTATTTTGAGACAGAGTTGAGTAAGTTGCTATTGCCCATACTGATTATGACCTACTGTCCTCCTGCTTTAGCCTCCCATAGTGCTACTGGGAGCACAGACCTACACCACCAGGACTGCCTTAGGTGTTGGTTGGTTGGTTGGTGTAGTTGATCCCTTATAGATCTATGAAAACACATTCCTCCATTTTTAGTCATTTTTCCTTTTTGTGGGGGATGACAGAGGGTATCTCTATAGCCAATCAAAGTAAAAGATAACCTTGTGAATAGAGTTTAAAGGCAGCCTTCCTAACATAAGTACCTGGATCTCAAAGGACTGCAGGAATGAACTCATACAGAGCATCACTTTCCATTTTTAAAAGGGTGAGGATGAGGTTAAAAAAAAAAAAGAAGAAAAGCCCTAACGCACAAAGGAACCTATAGGACTTCAGCCCTAAAGAAAACTGCACATCCTTGGATGAAAACTAAAACTAGTTTAATTAAGAGACATAAGAAAAATCATAAAAAATAAAACATTTTTAAATTTGTAATAATCTTATAAATCACTTTCCTCATATACAGATATAGAGCATGTATCCCTTTATTTGCTTTGGACTATTTTTTAAGCTTTCAATATTCCCCGTAAATGAGAGCAAATTGGTATTGTTTGCATTTCACAGTACAGTTGGTTTGTAAGTCATTTGCAACTGTTCATTGATGTGTCCATATAAATAGAAAAGTATAATAACTACATGAGTTACAATCTTATTTGTCTATGAAATATCCAAACAAACATCACCTAACTAACCAGTTAGAGCTGGAGAAGGAGCTTAGTGATGGAGTACTTGCTCAGAAGCATGGATCTCTGAGTTTAATCTCCAATAACAAGCGAACAGAAATAATTCAGTCAAGTTTTCACACTCCTTATAATGACCCAGATTTTCAGCATTATTTGAGATGAGAATATAGGAAAGTGGTGGTTATTCTTAGACCCCACATTCAGCAGTTCCTCAGCTTCCTGTTTATCATACACTTAGTTAACCAACTCCTGATTAGGCAGCCTGGACCCAAACTCCTGCTAAATGATCTTAAGTCATTTTAGCTCTCTGTATCATCATTCTCTTACCTTATATTTCTACTTGACAATGGCATTGTAGGGTTAAGTGAGTTATTAATATGGTTCATACGGTGTTACATATTTGCTAGGATTATGTTATTGAACAGAAGAACAGAGATTGATAAAAATCAAACCGACTTGAGAGATAAGGTCTGTCTCCTGAAATAGAGGGAAAAGTTGCAAATTAGGAAAACAAGTTTAAGAAAAATGAATTTGGCTGGGCCTCTGCAAAGGCCTCTAATCCAGCAATCTAAGAGGCTGAGGCAAGAGGATTGCAAGTTGGAGCCCAGCCTAGGCAACTTAGTGAGAACCTGTCTCAAAATCAAAACTGAAAATGGACTGGGGATTAGCGAAATGTGAAAGCCCTAGGCTCAATTCCTAGTAACCCCTCGCCCCGAAAGAAACCTAACCTGGCAGCAGTCTGAAATCCATTGGCACCAAGAGAGTCCAGAGGCAGGCACCAGTTAGGATGCCCTAGTCCAGACAATAGATAAATGTGTCCTAAACTACCATTGCGAAGTTTGAGTGGAAGGGCAAAAGATGTGTAAGAGTTACACAGGCTTACTTGAAGAGAGGAGGAAAAAGATACTAACCTCAGACTCTCAAACTGAACCGCTGGTATTATAAGCAGATTGTTAATTGAAGTAACAATCCCAGAATTATTTTTGCTGTATGAATAGTGTCTATATGTCAGGAAATAAGGAATACGAAAATTTTACAGATAAATGAGGTGCTGGAGGACTAGCACAGTGATTAAAGCACTTGTCTACCAAGCATGAGGCCCTGGGTTTGAGGCCTCAGCACCACATAAGCTGGGCATGTTGGTGCACGCCTGTAATCCCAGCACTTGGGATGCTGAAGTAACAGGATTGCCCTGAGTCTAAGGCCAGCCTGGACTACGTAGTGAGTTGAGGACTGGCCTGTGCCACAGAGCAAGACTCTGTCTCAAAAAAAAAAAAAAAAAGGACAAATGAAGATTTTTCATAGATACAGTTGAATCATATTATTTATGTAATCACTAGCTAATAGTGTTCATTCACGAATGTGTAGGTGGAATCATTACAGGAGCTTTCCGTCAATTAAGAAAATATTTGCTGGAGCTGAGGATGTAGCTCAGTGGCAGAGTCCTTGTCTGGCATGCTCAAGGCCCTGGGTTCAATCCCCAGAACCACAACTAAAAAAATAGACACCCCCCCCCCACTTAAAAAAAAAAAAAAAGAAAATATTTTCTGTTTTTTCCTATTATTTGACTTAGATTCTTAAATTATATTCTTTCAGGCCCCCAGAATTTGTTAACCTTTGACTTTTTTGATGTTAAGCTTGTTGAAAACTGGACAGTCACCTTCAAGGTTTAGATAGAACATATTTTATGCGTGGAAATACAAACATAGGAACCTTTCTATGTAGACTTATTGACAGTTCTACATAATGTTAGCTGATTGTTTCATGAGCGTTTTTTTTATCATTTCCAGGTTCGCTGGATGATGTACTGGATTGTTTTTGCTCTCTACACTGTGATTGAAACAATAGCCGATCAGACAGTTGCTTGGTAAGTTCTACCACTGGGAAGGCCTACAGCTAGACTCGTTTTAAGTGTCCTGAGTTCTTACCCTAGTCGCTCTTGCTAGTCACTAAGTAAGTTTGACTAAGCCACTGGTTGTCCACTATTTCATTTTCTTAGACTAGTTTCTCCCTGTTTTGGTGTAGCCACCCTCAAATAAACACAGTTCACTTTGCTCCCCATGTGCCATTCTCTGCTCAGCTCCCACATTACTGCCCCCAGAATCTTGGAATAGAGAAACTTGAGTGTCAGCATCCCTGTTCTACACCAATGACTTTAGAATTTTCATCTTGATCACTTCCTCTTTTGAAATCTACAACATAAAGCTTGAGCAATCCCTCCCCAGTTTGAAAATACACTTAGGTACAGTGGACAGGCCTGTAATCCCAGTACTTGGGAAGCTGAGACAGGAAGTTTGAGCCACACGTGGGCGTCTTAGAGACTTAGCAAGTTGGAGATGTAGGTCCATTCAAAATCCATGAGTTGGATCCCCAGTATTACCAAAAAAATTCTGTGATCTGTAAACCAAGAACTGGATGCTAGCATCCGTGTTAACGTACCCACTTAACACCAGCTCCTTGACTTTTCTATTCCAAATAGTACAAGGCCAAATTAAATCATATTTCCTGAGGTTCCAACATTTTACCAACAGCCACAGTGACTGGAACAGCTTGGACATCCACGCTCCATCTCCATAGTGCATTTCCATCTATTTGCTGTTGTCACTTAGAGGAATCCTCCTTTCAAATTATTTGAGTTTATGACCTTGGCAATATTTTATAACTTCTCATGCCATGAAAACTTGAGCCTAAACTAACCCAGTTTTCACTCTTCTTTATTTCTTAGCCTGGGCTACTGAAGGCAGTTGAAAAAAATAACTCAGCACACATCCCTGGAACCTATGACCACTCCTTTGGGTTTTGGTCACTTAGTGCTTCTGTTCTGTCCTGTGTGCAGCTACTTTTCCCGCTTTGCTGTTCTCATAACACACTGCCACATTGTATTTGTAGGAGTAAAAAAAGTAGCAGTCATCAGACTTAACTTTTTTTTTTTTTTTCAGACAGCTTCTGCTCTATAGCCTTGGCTGGTACTTAAATATTCTTAATAATTTTCCATTATTTATTGATTTTTCTGTATCTGAACCCATTTTTCTGTTTGTTTTGGAGGTGTGTATGCTGAGTCTGTAGTCTATTGCTATAGGCTCAGCATACCATCCCTCAAACTCTCATCTTTCTCATCTGATTGGAAATATGCCCTCCACCCTCTGTGTCAAAGCTGTTCATTTACCTGTTACATTTTTGGAGTAGAGATTTGAGGGAGAAGTTTCTTTTTTTAAGCAGCAGAACAGAAATTCCATAGCATGCTAGTGTCTATAAAGTTTCAAAGTTCTTTTTTTTTTTTTTTAGAGGACTTCTTATTTTATTCTTATTTTAAAAGGTAGCCTATCTACATTATTTTAAAACATAAAAAATGTGTGATTTCTCTAATTTGAGAAACCCAAAGTATAAATAAGAGAGCCAAACAAGGGAGACAGTAGGAAGCAAGGAGGCGGAGTTGTGGGAAGGAGAGTGGACTTGGCAGGGGGAGAGGGCAGGACAGGGCAGGGGGAGTGAAGAGGACGTTGATGCAGTCTGTATGTGTGCAGATCCCTCTAGTCAAATGTAGCTCTTGTACATCATAAACACATACTCATAAAGATAATAACTCCTAGGGGCACAAACTGTAGAAAAAAGTCAAACATGAATCTTGAATGCCCACAGTTGCTTCTCACTGTCCGCTCCCTACCAGTCTGCGCCTCCTGTACCGCAAAGTGCTTGGCTGCCCCTGATATGTTAGTGTGGCAGCAGACAGCCCGGAAGTAGAGTGCATGACAACAGCAACCATTCGTGTCTTGCTCAGACTCCCTGGGGGCAGGTTGCTGGCTGCAGCATTGCGAGGCTTAGCTCAGCGTTGCGTGGGCTGAACGGGCAGCTCTTCTCACGGCAGGGGCAACGCCTGCAGAGGCTGTGGCACCAGGCAGAGTGCCAGCGAGCACTGAAGCTTCTGCTTGCATCAGTTGTCATAACTCACCAAAGCCAGCCCTGTGGCCCGGAGCAGTTAGAGCTGGGGAAGTAGTCTCTGTGCACAGGGAAGCATGGAAAAAGCCATGAGTGTCGAATGCCCCTAATTCCTAGTCTGCCACCATGCTAATTCCCTCCACCCTTCAATGACAAGTAGAATTTGCCATCCTGACCAAATGAGATTGCAGATGAAATTTTCTGAAAGTTGCAGTAAAGATTATTACATTATACATTTGGAGCATGTAAAGCTGTGTCCTGGTACTGCTGTGGTCGTTTGGCTCTTCAAATAGAATGGCTTATTGGTTTCTCATACTAGAATAGTTCAGTGCTTTTTTATTTTTATTTTTTTTTTAAGAGATAACGGGGATTGAAACCAGGGGCTCTGGGCTATATATATCCCCAGTCTTTTTTTTTTTTTTTTTTTTTTTTTTTTTTTTTTTTTTTTTTTTTTTTTTTTTTTTTTTTTTTTTTTTTTATTTTGAGACAGGGTCTTACTAAGTTGCCCAGGCTGGTTTTGAACTTAACAATCTTCCTACCTCAGCCTTCCCAGTAGCTGGGATTACTGCTCTACACCACCAGTACTCAGAGATAAATGCTGTTCTGCCCTGGCTGCCACAGATAAGTCTGAGCCTAGATGATACGGATCTCTGTGGACATCAGATCACTCTTAGGTTAACTCATTTATAATTAAATAAGACACGTTTGTCAGTTTCATCATAGTTGTTTCCCTGAGCACTAACTTTTACCTGTGAAAACATAACACATGTTGGAACTTTTTAAAACGTGGTTTTGTGATTTCCACAGTGTTTGTAGTTTTATTTTTCACCAGCAGTTGTTTTCCCTAATTTTTTCTTGTCAGGTTTCCCTTGTACTATGAGCTGAAGATTGCCTTTGTCATATGGCTGCTCTCTCCCTATACCAAAGGAGCAAGTTTAATATATAGAAAATTCCTTCATCCACTTCTATCTTCAAAAGAAAGGGTAAGATATATAGTATCTCCACAAATCATTTCTTAGAAGATACATGTCTGTGCTACAAAAAGCATGTGTAGATACATGCTTTATGTAGAAATTTAGTGAAGAGAGCCCAGGTTTTGGGTTTCTTAATACTGTTTATAAATAAAAATAACACATCTGCTTTTGTATTTTTGTTTCTCTAGGAAATTGATGATTATATTGTACAGGCGAAGGAACGAGGCTATGAGACTATGGTAAATTTTGGACGACAGGGTTTAAACTTCGCAGCTACTGCTGCTGTCACGGCAGCAGTAAAGGTAATTTTTTTTATTAACCTACTTTAGCCTTTGTCACATTAAGTCACCAGTTAAATAAAGATGGCTTTTTATGTCAGATCATTATGTAAATGATGACAAAATTTTCCTTATATTTCACTTACTACTAGAAAAAAAGAGATAATTTCAGAGATTTTTAACATGTTTTCTATAAATCTTTGATATTGTGATACTCCATTGATTAAAAAATGAGTGGTGGTTAAGAAATAAAACATACCTAAAAGTGTCACTGTTGTCATAATTCTCCCACAATAGAGCCTTGAGATAGTTTGCATAAGACACCTTAAGTAAAGATGACCATTCTTCTTTCTCTGTCCCTGGTGTGCTCTCTCTCGATGACAATATCTTGTAGGATTTCTGGCTTACTTCTGCACCTCTACTCCAATCAATTTGAGGTAACTGCTTATTCAAGATAAGGCATGAAAAATTTCTGTATTTAAAACGTGAAAGCTTATTTAGCCAGTTACTAATGTCATTTGCTGTGTTTGCAAGCCATTGCCTTCTATAAAAATTTGCATTTTGCCTTTTAGATTTCTTTGCATGTAGTAATTAGTGTGGTTGAACTTAAATACCATAACATAATTGATCTTAATGTGATAGATGGAAAGAAACCAGGCTTCATATCCAAAAAGTGCTGAGTGTAGTTTTCCGAGTAACCATGGGCTATTTATACAATTTCTGTGTTCTTTAGCTGCTTTGTGTGTAAAATGGGGTATTATACCAGTCCGTGAGAGCAGGTATGAAAGCACAGTGCTTGCTTACAGATAGTGGAAGTCCAATAAATGGTGAAATCCTATATCTATTTCACTTTCAGTAGAAATTTATGTTTTATGTACTGCTGTTGTGTTTTATGTACTGCTGATAAGTTAAATTGAGAGTAAACAGTATTCTGCTTTCAAACCATGCTGTTTTTGTAATCTTGAACTAAAATAACAATGCTATGGAAAGAAACAAATTAGTCAGCCAATGATCTTATATAATTGCAATGAGGAAGCAATGTGAAATGAGGGCGTTTTTACTTTGCAGAGATATTTGGCTCAAGTGTCTAAGTTAATATAATCAACAAGATGAAAAAGTCAAATTATATACCTGGAAGTGTTATAATGAGGATTAAATGGAAATGTATTTACTACACAGGACTGTATATAAGACAGCTGGTTTTGTTTTTTGTAATTATAGATTGCACGGCTTCATACATCTTAGGCAAATGTTCTAACATTGATTGTACTTTCAGCCTTAATATACTACTGTGTTATTAAGGATTATGAATTACAGTATAATAATATACTTCATATAATATTTTATATATAATAGTGTTTCATTAAGATTGCTTAATAAATACATAAATACTAAAAGAGCAAAATCTTCAGCTTAATGGACTGTTCCCAGTTGAAAAGTTCATTTGCTTATTTCTAGCTTAATGAAATTGTATTTTTTTATTTCTATATCTGCCAAAAAAGGTGATCTAGGAGATTCAGCATTTAGCAACTAAAATTTTTTGTTTTCTTTTGGTTTTTTTTCTACTAGGAATTGAACTCATGGCTTTTGCTCTAAACTACAGTCTTAGCCCCTTTTTTTATTGTGTATTTGAAACAAGATCTTGATAAGTTATCCAGGCAGTTAGTTCTCAAATTTGCAGTCCCCGTACCTCAGCCTCCGAAAGTGCTAGAATTACAGGCCTGTGCCACTGGGCCTAGCAAGAGCTCTAAAAAGAGAAAAGATGTATTCATCAATGAAAAATGAGCAATACAGTAATATTCCAGGAGTGAAAGACATGAGTTGCCAGATTAGAAAGGGCTACAGAGTACCCAGCACAAACAGTGGAAAAGAATGACCAACTCTTAAGGAAAGTTGTGGAGTACCCCAGAACACCAAAGATAAGGACAGAATTCTTTTTCCTTTTTTGTTTTTGGCCATACAGGGGATTGCATCCAGACTTTCACACTAAGCAGCATCCCCAGCCTGTTCTCTAGGGGTATTTTTAAACAGGGCCTCTCTAAGTCACTAAATTGTCCAGGCTGGGTTCCAACTTTTAATCCTCCTGCCTCACCCTCCCAGAAAGCTGGAATCGCAGGCCTGTGCCACTAGGCTTGCTAAGGAGAGAATTCTGAAAGATTCCAAAAATAAAAATCATATCACATTATAATGATCTAGAGTCAGAGTGGCATTAAATTTCTAGATTGTGATAGGGGAAGCCTGAAGACAGAGTGAAACCATCCATGAGACTCAGTCTTGAGTTCTAGGATAGCCAAGAGCCCAGTCATGTAGAGTTGAGAAGAAAGTCATATGAAAGTCAGAAAATTTACCTGCTTTATGCTTTGTTGAGGTGGGTGGGTTCTACCAAAGATAGGGAATAATCCAAACACACACACACACACGCACACACACAGAGAAAACTCATGCAATCTGGGAAATAGATTATCCCACTCAGAAGGGAGATAACAGAATTCCAAGCATGTTTCAAAGGAGAACCAGCCTGTCATGGGTGTGATAGATGAAAGGTGCTGTCTTAAGTTCCTTTCCTGTTGCTGTGACAAAATACCCAACAACCACAATTTAAGGAGTTCAGGTTTACTTAGCTCACAGTTTCAGAAGATCTCACACAGTCCACTCTTGGGAAGCAGGCGATCGTAGAAGCACATGGCAGAGGCCAGAGAGCTGCTCACCCCATTGTAGACAGCGGAGAGGATCAGGAGCCAAGGGAAGTAAGGAGCTAGTGAATGTCTAGAACTCAGGCCAGAGCTTTCCCAGGAAGAAGCTGGAACAATGTTTCTTCTTTTCTTTAGTTCAAACTGCTAGTTCCTCCCCTCTTCATCCCCCCACCCAAGGAGGGTGCCCCTCCTCACTTCCTGGCTCACATCTCAATAACACAGATCTGAAAACTACTCTGCTCTCCCCAGTCTCAACAAATTGACACAATCCCTCCAGGTCAAATCCTAAGCATCCACCCCTTCCCACCAGACCCCATCTCCCAACAGCACATGGTTCCATGGGTATCCTACTATATCCAAATACATGAGGCTTTTGGGGGACACTCCAGATCCAAACCATAGCAAGTGCCAGAAGGGATGTCTCTGGGAAAAGCATGGTGCTGAGAGAATCTAACAGGTTTAATACTGCGTAGGCAGATACATGCACCAGAGGACATGCTGTGACCAGTCAGAGAACTCAGTGCTGGACAGCGGGTCTGTACATTGTGTGAAGCAGCACATCAGCCGTGAGCACAGTGAGAAGAGTCCTGGAGCCAGTGTGAAGGAGGAGGACAGGACAGCTAAGTGAATGGGGAAAAAAAAGAAAAAGTGTAATTAATAATGCTGGGAGCCTGACTCAGCCTAGCAGCAAACACCATAGTAATGGATTTGGCTCTGCGGGGGTAGGGGAGAAAAGGAGGTACAAAAGGCCTGTCTGTCATAACGGGAAAGCAGAGGGTTCGAAGTGGTTGCATCTGCAGGCAAATGAAGAGGCGAACAGGCTTAGCGTTGCAGCTTTTTAATCTGTTATAAATAGCATCATTATAAATAGCACTATTTGACTATAAACCAAGTACATGTGTTCACTTACACCCCAATGAAGATGGTTTCTGAATTTTTCATACTTAAAAAGCATCATTCAAGAACATTCTATGGAGAAAAACTGAAGATAAAATTTCAACTTGAAAAATTGTTTGGAAAAGACCTTTTAGGTCATGGTTTGAGCAAAGATATGAGAAACCCCCGTTCCTGACACACTTTATCATTTAAATAGAGCTCTTAATCCTGCTATTCTATAAGGTTCCTTTATAAACATTGCAGTTATTTTGGTGGTTACTTTTTTTGACTATTATTTATGACTTTCATACCCTCTATGGGAGAATCAGCAATTCGAAGTGTATTATTTTATTTTTATTCCCATTATCTTTATACTTTGCCTCCATCAGTATTCGGCATTTTACAGATCATTTAACACCTGTTAATCTAATGCCGCCTGTAGGATGGGTGCTGGGGATGCAGTGGTAGGCAGGATGTCACCCCGCCCTCACGGGCCACTGCTGGTCTGTGGCTTTTGCTCATGTTCATTAACTGAAAATGTTATCCCTTCTGTGGTTGGTAAGAAACCATCTATCCCCTGCCATTATTAAATTAAACATTATCCCACAGAAAGATTTGTATATAAACATACTACAAAAGCATTCCTAGGTTTCTCTAGCTTTCACCTTTGTGATTCATTGGTTTTATGTATATAGTTAACGCCTCAAATTCATCTTTACACCCCTAATGGCAGGAAGTAGAGCACATGAAGATCATCTAAGTCATCACTGCAAAACAAATAAGAAACACATACCCCACTTACTGAATTCATTGTGAAAGTGTCCCCACTTGCAATGTCAAGATTCTTTCATCAGCAAGACTCCTCCATGTGGGAAACCTTCACTATTTCTCACGACGGGTGTAGGAATCTTGGAGACTCCACCTTGGAATCTGTTCTATTCATTAAAAATATCTTTCAGTGTAGTGAACTCAGCATACCATTAACACTACTTGCTTTTGAAGTAGCCAAAATTAGTTTTACCTCTAGAGACATCGGAAAGTGGTATTTTCACAGAAGAATTACTGAACCAGACACTTTATACTTGAGTAAATTAAAACTGAAATAGGAAATAGGGCAACTTTAAGAAGAAATTGCAAGAAAGCCAATACACTTGAGAACTATTTAAAAATTCTACAGCATGTGATTCGTTAAAAATATCTTTCAGGCAAAAAATTCTTGGACTCTGTGGGTGACCTTTACAGAACGTTAATACCCCTAAGTTTTGCAGGTTACGACACCAGAGCACGTTCAAGATGAAAATAGGAATCTAATCAGTGTATTTATTACACCGTAAAGCAATTTTCTGAAAATGTTACTCCGTTCTGTGACCTCATTACCAGGCATCTGTTCACAAGGTCAGTGTACGAGTTTATTTTGGCTGAGCAAAGCATAAATATGTGAAGGACCTTCAAGGATTTTGCTGAGATTGTTCAGCCTTCCATAGCATGTTACAGGAGAGATACAGATGGCTTTTGAACAGACGAGCACCGATACAGCCAGAAGAAGGACAGGTGTGGAAAAGTGCTGTTGGTCATGTTAACTACCTCTTGGAATACTCCCTGGCACCTTTTTTTTCTGGCAGCCTTTTATTTTTTTAATGTATTTAGCAGACATTTTTTAAAAATCAGTCACAGAAATGAGAGCTTTCCTAGTAAAATTGCTAAATCTAATTTAAGTGATCAGGATTGGATCAAAAATCCTGATATCTGTCTGTTTGTGAAAGGATTTAAGAATATTCAGCCACTTAGGGTCATTCTCTTAAAAGGAACATATTATGCCAGGCGTGACAGCCCATGCCTGTAACCCATCTACACCTAGCCACTGGAGAAGCCAAGACAGAAGGATGGGAAGTTCAAGACCATTTTGGGCAGCTTAGTGATGCCCTGTCTCAAAAAAAAAAAAAAAAAAAAAAAAAAAAAAAAAAAAAAAAAAAAAAAAAAAAAAAAAAAAAAAAAAAAAAAAAAAAAAAAAAAAAAAAAAAAAAAAAAAAAAAAAAAAAAAAAAAAAAAAAAAAAAAAAAAAAAAAAAAAAAAAAAAAAAAAAAAAAAGAAAGAAAGAAAAAAAAGGGAAAAAAAAACCTAAATAAATAAAAGGACTAGCAATAATATATCAGCGATAAAGCCCTTATCTAAAATGTGTGAGGTCCTGGGTTCAGCTCCTAGTACCAAAACAAATGAATGAAAACAAATAATATATGTCCAGACAAAAAGAAAGGTCATTATTTTTTATTATTTTTCCTCACCTTGGAGGGAAACTGATTGGCATATGAACGTTGAATCCCAGGGTTATGAAATTAATTTGGATGTTTGGTTATTTGCTTAGTTCTGATTTCTGCCTCTAATTAGCTGTAAGATTTTGCACAAGTCATCTCCATTGATTTCTCTAAATATTAATTTTTTTTTTCATCTACAGAGTGAAAGGGTGAAGACTAACTTTTATTTTATTTTATCTTATTTTTTATCTTGTTTGCATTTGGAAACAGGGTCTACCTTGTTAAGTGAGTTCAAACTTAGGATCCTCCTCCGACCTCAGCCTCTAGAATTACAGGGCAGTACCACCACACTTGGTTGAAACCTAATCCCTAAAATCCTTTGATCTCTGAAACAATAGTTTTCAGCTGGAGGGGATTTTGTGCCTTGCCTCCTAGGAACATTTTGTGTGGCCTCAATTGAGAAGGGGCTACCTCTGATCTCTAATGAGTAGAGAGGCCAGGGACGGCGTGCTGGGTTCAATCCCCCTCACCAAAACAACAACAATAAAAATTATCCAGCCCAAAATTGCAATGGTATGAAGGTGGGGAAACCCTGCTCTAAAACTGTGATGAATCAGAAAAGCTAAAAGAACATATAAATGTTTTAGATATTATTAGTGTTGTTTACAATTACTTTCCATATCATTTTTATATATTGCTTTAATCCTTAAAATTCTAAAATACATTATTTACCTAACGCAAATACAGTCTCATTCTGAGCTTGATCTCATTAGTTGTTGAATGTCCATAGAGAAAAGAGATTTCCCTAAAAACTAGGAACTAACTTACCTGCGATTATAATTTTACATGGCAGAGATCAACAAGTAGAGCTTAATAGTTACAAGTTATTAAATGGAATAGTAGGAATTATTCTGTAATAGACTGTGTTATGCTCGTAAGATTATAAAACATTGCTGATGATATATTTCTAAATTTATGATAATGTGAGAAGAGTAGGTTGAAAAATTTCTTCAAAGGTACTGATAAACACAATGAATTCTGCTTAACAGTAGTGATTTTAGTGTGATATTTAACAAGAAAGAGAGTATCTAGAAATGTGTGAGCCAAACCAAATGCGAATCTGAAATCCCTGAGCTACCTGAAGTTTATAATGTTTAGTTAATGATGATCGGTATCAGTATAAGTGATCACACAAAATGCCCAATTGCTTGAGCTTTTGCACTCTCATCTGTCTGTCTGTCTTTGATTTGAGGGGATAGTTTTTTGGGTGGGTGGCTCAGTTTGTTTAATCTGTGTTTACTTGCTTGCTTGTTTGGAGACAAGTTCTCTCTCTGCAGCCCAGGCTGGGCCTGAACTCACTATAGAGCCCACGCTGGCCTTGGACTCACAGCAGTCCTCCTGTGTCAGCCTCCCACGTGTTGGGATCACAGGCGTGCACCACCACGCCCAGTTTATGTGGTGCTGGGGAACGAAGTCAGGTACTTAGTGCACACTAAGCAAGCGCTTTAACCACTGAGCCATGTCTCCAGCTTGTTTGTTTGTTTTGAGACTAAGTCTTGCACTTGTAGTCCAGGCTGGTACTGAATTCACTATGTAGCCCGGGTTGGCCTTGAACTCAGGGCAGTCTTCCTGCCTCAGCCTCCCAAGTGCCAAGAGGAACAGTTTTGTCATTCATAGTTCTGTAGGGACTGGGGTGAAAGACTGGGATGCAGAATTCAGTGGTGCACGGTGATGCCCTGATCTAATTAAAACTGCTTTTCGCGTTCATGTTTTCCCTCCTCAGATGAGAACTGTTTTTTATCTTTCTTATACTTATGACTGAGTATTATATAAATCAAATAGAATAAAATTGACAACCACGTCATTACTAAAGTATAGTATCTTTTAGCATTGTAATTGATAAGTGAAGAGAATGCCTTATTTGTGACCTCAGAATGTAGTTTTTGTTTTAATGATAGGAGTGAAAGATTAGATATAGAAAGCGTGAGTAACAAATGGATCAGAAATTCTTATAATATATATACATATATATTATAATTAAAATGTCATTAAACATCTCTGACAAATTTGTAATATTAAAGATAATGTTGACAAAAAAAGAAAAAGGCTACCCGTCTCATCTGCATTACACTATTTTTATTTGCATACTTTTCCCTGTCGACATGCAGCCACACTACAGTCTTACAACTGTTTTCTCCATATGGTTGAGAATTTTAGGGAATAGAAAGGTATTTCCACTTAACCTTATGTAGGAAACATAATTCATTTTTTTTCGCCTTTTTGTAGTATCTTCTGACAGGTTGGGCTTCAGATGTGATTATTTTGTATTTCATCTCTCCTTTCAGGTGGATCCATTGGGTATTTATAACATATATATAATATTTTTGCACTACTACCTTCTGTTTCTATTTCCCATTATTCCTATTATGGGCCTATAAAAATCATGAGGTGAAAAACTCAACATTATCACCTTTTTCCAGAGCTGCTCATAGTCCCTCCTTGCTCTTCCCAATACCACCTGGCCTTCCTTGAAGCTTTGAGGATATTGATAATAAATGGACAAAATAACAGTTGGTCACTTAAGAACTAAATTCAAATCCATGCAATAAACTGGGCCCAGTGGCACAGGTCTGTGATCCCAACACCCTGGCTGAGGCAGAAGGTTTGCAAGTTCAAGCTTAGCCTGGACAATTTAGCAAATGAGCAAGACCCTGTCTCAGATTCAGAAATAAAAAGTAGACTGTGGACAGAGCTCAGAGCAAAAGACCTGGGCTCAATCCCCAGTACAAAAAAATAAATTAATAAAATCCATGCACGAAATAGATCCCCCCCAGATATTTCAGAGTTGGACCTTTCTCTCCCTATAATCTAAACCTGAAGCAAATCCCTGGTGAAGGGTGTAGTCTGCCCTTGAAAGTGACCATGGCTGTGCCTGTTGTTTGCTGCTGAATCTCCGTGCGTAAGCCCCAGTGTTCACATTAGACATTAATTATAATACTGCTACCTATGGAGAACTCTTGAGCAGTCAAAGATAATGGAGGGGTTGGGGCATACAAAGAGTAACTAGTTTGCAGTTACATACTTGGTATCAGCCATGCCAAATGCAGTGAAAGAACAGAGGAATCCTAAAATATGTCCCTGTCCTCTAGTTTCCTAAAAAAATTTTACATTGGAGGCAAATATAGGTAGTCTCGCTAGGTTTCCCCCTCTTAAAGATTCTACTAACTTTGAATTGCTGACAGGATTAAGCATATAATTCACGAGCATGCACCAGGCCCCGGGTTCAATCCCTGGTACCACAAAACAAAACAAAACAAAACAAAAAGGCTGAGAGAATACACAAAGGGGAAGGTGAGGTAAAGAAAACGACAGTTCTTAGAAAACAAGGCGTCTGTTTGAGATGAATACTAGACATTGTCTCTAAAGTATCCTGTTAACCATCTGTCTAGTAAGTGAATGATATCTGATTAAGAGGAAACAAGCATAATGATGTAAACCGTGCCAAGAATATTTTTAAGTATATAAAATTCAATGATTTTTATGAAGAAATGGTCCCTTTAATAATTCCTTGTCACAATTCCAGTAATATGATAGAAACACAAAGTGCAAGTGGAGTGTGGAAACAACACTTGGTTTTGACATAATGTGTTGTCAATAATCTAGAATACTAAATCAAGACTTATGAATCAAGACGTTTTTCTTCAGGGCTAAATACAAGTTAACAGCAAATACCAAATGTTTATACTACCTATGACATTGAAATTTAGAGATGAACCAGTATGGACGAGTTTCTGTGGTAACCTTTTAAGTAGACGCAATCATAAATTCACATGTAAAAAGAAGAAACAGTATAAAAGACCTTCAAAAGAATATTTTTAATCTAGCTATAAATAAGAAATGAGTCATTTATGTGCTATGTGAATTTAAAGTAGGTAAATTTATAATTTTTTTGCCTTTTTGCAAAGCTTTATACTATAGGGGAAATTATTATTTTATCTATAAAGTTCAGAAAATACTTTCGAAGTGCAGGGATGAAAATCATTCAGCTTTCTACAGTGACAGAATGTTCTCTATCATCAATATCTCATGATCTATCCATTAGCCACATAAAGCTACTTAGCATTTGAAATGTTAGTAGTGCTATTAAGGAATTAAATGTTTATTTTACTTTAATTAAGTTATATTTAAATATCCATGTGTGCCAATCTACCACATTATTAAGGCAGAGTAACTTACAATCAAGTTGTATAATGGCAGATGTGACTTAGCAGATAGTGGAGTATCATTGCATACCCAAAAAATTTTTGGCTCTTAAACTTTTCTGTCTTGCTCAAGATAATGCTGTTATTGTCGCTTCTGATTTGGATTAACTTTGGAACACCCTCTGACCTGACAGATTCCCCTAAATCATAAGCTGAAAGCCCAAAATACTCACTTTGGTGTCCCCAATTCAGGGTATCAAATCAAGACTCAAAATTATAGATGCTATTTTCTCTGAAAGCAACCTTGTCAGATGCTTTGTTTATTTTAAAATGAAATATGATGCTGAAATATTTGGGTTCAAATGTACTGGTACCTACAACTGACTTTGTTTTCCACTGTTCTGAACGTTTCGTGTAAAATGCTGAAGAATGTGACAGAATGTCGTTAGGTTTTACAATAAAGTGTTTTAATATTGAAAATGTTAAATGTGAGCATATGAAATATTTTAAAGTATCTTTCTTGAACTTACTACTTCTCTATTAAATAGAGCCAAGGAGCCATAACTGAACGCTTAAGAAGTTTCAGTATGCATGACTTAACGGCTATCCAAGGTGATGAGCCTGTGGGACAAAGACCCTATCAGACCTTACCAGAATCAAAAAGGAAAAGCAGACCGGCTGCCGGTGAATCGGCAGGTATGCTTATGTGCTGTGACCTCTGGCCCTTCGTAATTGGACTCTTGGGGAAACATAGGTACTAAGGTAATACCCTAAGTCTGGGTAGACAGTTGCATTTAAGCTTATACTTTCATATTTTATACTTACCTGTCACTCTCTTTCTTCATATTTTCTCTAAGAAGGGTTAGTACTTGCCTATGGCTGACCATGGAAATCAGTTAAGAAGGGAGCAGTAGGTTTTTGAGCTGCCTTGAATTTTTTGAAGCCATGGATGTGGTTGTCTCTTCACCATGGGCACTAGTTCAGACCTGTAATCAAACCCGAGCTATGCAGTGACATCTAAGAAGTTTTATGGTTGAGCACACTTTATGCAGCACTGTGGACAAATACGGATACTGACTCACAAGAAAAAAGCTTAAGCAGATGACAAAAATGACTCAATTTGAAAATAGGATTACTCTGGTGGAAAATGTGTTGGAATTACACATTTTAGATCAAGAACTAACTTGTAGGCATAGTCTCTGTAAATTGTGACTGTGTCGTATTGCTATGTTCTATAACTTTAATAAACTATTGTGATCTTAGAAACAGACATTAGTTCCTTTCTCATTTTATTACTGGTAAGGAAGGTTTGTTTTTACAAGTTTATTTTTAATTTTAATTTTTCAATTTATTATTTGTTTGAGACACGGTCTTGCTCTGTAACCCAGGCTGGTCCTGAACTCATTATGGAGCCCAGGCTGGCCTTGGACTAACAGGAATCCTCTTGTCTCAGTTTCCCAAGTCCAGGGATTACAGGCATGCACCACCATGCCCAGTATATGTGGTGCTTGGGAATCAAACTTGGGTACTTAGTGCTTGACTCAGCACTTCCTAGGCAAGCGATTTAACCACTGAGCCATTCCTCCAGCCCGGTAAAGAAGCTTTAAACCCAAGGAAGGCTGAGAACTAAGATCTTCCAGGCATTTTCCTATTAATGTGTTCATTCGTAATGTATAAGACTTTTAATAGTTTCTTTTAAAAAGCCAACATTTTCTTTTGAAGGAGATTGAAAATTATCCTTTATAATTAAAACCAACATGAAAAATAAAATAACAATCATTCCTTACAAAAGGAACACTAACCAACTTTCTCCCACATTTTCTCAAGAATAAATGACTTTGCAAAGATGCTAGCTATCTAAGAGACAGTAATCAAGCCTTGGCCATGGAGTTAGAAGGAAAAATATTGACCTTTGAAGCCAGCCACCTCATTGTGCTTGCTTCAGCAGTGCATATGCAATAGTGAAGCCAACAACCTTATTAATACATTAGTAATGAAAAAGTAGTATCTAATATAGGAGTAGTTCCTAATATAAGCATTTCTTAATGTGTGTTTAAAATTAACTTGGTTTTATTTATGAGTTCTGCTATATATATTAAACTTTGCTGATTTATATCAGATATTTAACTGCTTTACCAGCATCTTATTCATAATTCTAAAATTGATTTAAGAATTATGTTCTAGGACTGGATGCACATAGGTCAGTGGTTAAAGTGCTTGCCTACCAAGCACAAGGCCCTGGGTTCAGTTTCCCAGGGCCACATAAGCCAGGTGTGGTGATGCAAACTACAATCCCAGCATGCAGATGGCTGAGGCAAGAGGGTTGCTGTAACTTGAAGCAAGCCTGGACTCCATAGTGAGTTCAGGACCAGCCTAGACTGCAGAGTGAGGCCCTGTGTCAAAAAAGGGAGGCTCTGGAGGAATGGCATAGCAGTTAAAGTGCTTGTCCTGCAACCATAAAGCCCTGAGTTTAATTCCTCAGTGCTTGACTTAACAGCTATCCAAGGTGATGAGCTGGCCATGGTGGCACATGCCTGTAATCCCAGCACTCAGAAGGCTGAGACAGGAGGATTACTGTGAGTTGGGACAAGCCTGGACGGCAGAGTGAGACCCTGTGTCAAAAAAAAATTACATATATATATATATATATATATATATATATATATACACACACACACACACACACACACACACACACACATATATATATATATATAT